>PVJA010002356.1:0-108205 GCA_004027025.1 Myocastor coypus
CTCTCTCTCTCTCTCTCTCTCTCTCTCTCTCTCTCTCTCTCTCTCTCTCTGTCATACTGGGGATCAAACTTGGAACCTTGTGCTTGCAAGTCAGGTGCTTATACCACTAAGCTATCTCCCCAGCCCTATATTCTCTCTCTCTCTCTCTCTCTTTTGTCTTTTTGAGACAGGGTCTTGCTATGCAGTTCAGGCTGGCCTGGAGCTCATTTTTATAGCCCAGGCTGATCTCAAACTCATAGGGATCCTCCTGCCTTAGCCTCTCAACAGCGGGGATTACAGCTGTGCACCACCACGCCCGGCTCCCTATATTCTCTTTAAAAATAAAGAAAACAAAACTTGAAGACAGGGGGAATAGAGATAAAGAAGACATTGTTTTTTGTCTTGTTTACTATCCCCTGGAGAAATGTTTAAGGACATGGCTGCAGTACAATGTGATAGGCTCTGATAGCTGCCCACACAGTACCTGTAGTATCTCATCTAAGTGCATGACAGAAAAGGAATTAGGAGCAACTGAGGAATGTAACCCACATTGGACAAGATCGTGCAGAGTGAAAGCAACAGGGACCGCAGACAGGCAGCGGGCAGTGAGTGCAGGTCTGCACTTTGTAGCAACAAACTTTTGCAACGGATCGAGAAATAGCTTTTGACACGGGGATGGGCCTCTGAGGACCACAGACATGTCTTAATGATAAAACATAAAAGAAGTAGGGATAGGTTTGGTGACTCTGGAGAGATGGGAACGGCTCAGATTTAAAGATCTGGATGCCCGTCTAAGGATTTAGGGCCTTATTTGGAAGGCTTTGGCAGCCCCTGAAGATCTTCAGTCCAGTGATATTTCCCTGTGCTCCTGATCCTTGTCATAGCCTTGGACAAGAGAACAAGAGGAAGAGGGCAAGAGAGCAAGGTGGAAGGCCAGCCTGATGCAGAAGCTGTTGGCTTCCAGTAAGACTGAAAGGCACCACTGGTAAGGTGGGAAAGAAGGGTTGCATTTTCCATGGGGTGCCCAATGACTCTGTACAGGACACCCTCTTACAGGGGTTGGCTTAAGCCATATAATGGAGACAGGGGGTGCCACCCTTGCCCTCCTCCAGATCCTGTCAGCATTCCTCTTTTCCAGTGGCAGTGGCACACCCCTCCAGTGGCCCTCACCAGCTTTTTCAGTCATTCAGCAATAAGTGTGTGCTGTCCTCTGCCAGAGGTGGACTCATAGCCAGTATGGCATGAACTGAGTGGCTGGAGATCCAGACTGCCTGACAAAACTGAACCCAGGGGAAGAGGATTTCACTCCATCAAAGCTGGTCCACTAGAATCTTATACACTTCGAGTTTCAAGACAACATACTGTGAAGATGAAAATAGTATGACTGTGTCAGGGATAAAGAGGTACTAAAATCCACATAGTCTTTATTTTTTATTTTATCTTATGAAACAGAATCTTGCTGTGCAGTTCAGGTTGGCCTTAAACTCACTATAGAGCCTAGACTGGCCTTGAATTCATGGTGATCCTCCTGCTTCAGCCTCCCGATTTCTGGGATTACAGAAGTACACCAACACTCCCAGCTAACTTAATTTAACAACACTTGCTACCATACTGCTACTCTTATATTTCTGCCACAGTACTACTATTATTTGAAAATTACCTATGTTTAAATTAAATTGTTTTTCTTGTAATTCCTGAATGGGTGTTTAATGATCTGTTTTTATTTATTTTCGACATTTTATTCTTATTCATTTTTTTCATTTCGTGTTTTTGGTTCTACTTGATGATTTTCCTTTAATGGAATAAAAGTTTAGTTTTACTTTGTACTGCAAAAGAAATGAATAAAAATAAAAGTTCTTAAAAGAATAATTTAAGCCTCAAATGCATCCCACAGTAATTTGATATTAGATAGAGTCCTTTTAAATAAATTATAGTTAATTAAGCATGCAAATACACTAACTACTTTAACTACCCAATTAGCTACCTTAAGTTGAAATAATTGTCCTAAATAGCACATTTTTAAAAGGTATTTTTCAAGGTGTTACATAAATCTTTGTCTCTGGTGTGAAAAATATAATTACTCTTGGAATAAAGAATATAGTAGCAGTTGATTGTTCAGGAATACAAATGTTGTAGCATGAATTACTAGCCTCGCTGGGACCTGGAACAGTCATCTGTTAAATAAAGAGTCTGACCTAGAAATTCGCGAAGGTTCTCTGCCTGTCTGAAGTCCCACAATCGCTCACTGGTGAACTATGACCTCTAACTCCCTTGCCCAGGCCGGGAAGTAGCTCTGTGGCACAAGTGCCTGCCTGGAAAGTACAAGATTGTGAGTTCGAACCCCGGCCCACAAAAAAACAAAACAAACAAACAAAAACAAAACTCCCTTGCCCAAAGGTTCCTGCATGCTCTCCTAATTCTGACTTACCTCATGCCCACATTTGCTTTTTGCCCCTCTTCCTGCCCCGCTAGTTTTTGGTTCCTTAACATGGTGAAATCATTTGGCTATTCTACCTCATTATCTTAAGAAAAGCCCTCAAATTCTGACCTGCAGGAAAAGCCCTCGAATTCTGATCTGTAGGAAAAGCCCTCGAATTCTGGCCTGTAGATACATTTGCCAGGGTCTTCATGGTCCCTAGGCTCATTTTCTTTGAAATAACCAAACAGTACTTCTCTGATCTTCTTTGTGGGCCCTGTGGTAGCCAGATGCTTCCTCACCATTTCTGTGCCTGCATTGCTTAGAAATTCACACCAAGGGAGAGGTGGGGAGCACACTGGTTCTGAGCTGTGCGCTTATATCTGGTTTCTATTTTTCTAATATTTTAAACATCCAGCCTGTGTGTGCTTTGGTATGGGCTAAAGTCAATTATTCCTTCCTTTTCTCCAGTGACATAAGCATATTAGAATGCCTTCAATATAGTCAGCGTCTCTTATCTAGCTTGTTATTAATTTGCATTTCATCTGTTTTTAAAATCAATTACTGGCCTAAAATTTCTGTAGGAGAAAACATACACAAATATACACAATAAATGCACACTTACACAAGCTTGACAAACAAGTATGCCTACCCTTTAGTTTATAACATCTTTGAAGTTCCTCATGGGGAAGGCTTAGATCATTATTGCCAAAAACATTCAACCTAAGTTTTCCCTTATGATAATTCAGATGTACTCATGTGCTTTCCAGGTCTTTGCTCCTTATGGCATCTTTCAGTCTACTCTTTCATTTTGTATACAGTTTTCTTCTGGGAATGTAATTTATGCTATTACCTGTAGAAGTTGAATTTTGACAATTAATCGTGTTTTTGCACGTGACAGCTTCTTCTGCCCTTTCCTTCCTTCGTTGATGCCAACTTAGGCGTTGGTCTAAGTTACCCTCTTTCATGCAGTTTCTCTTTTCTCTTTACCTGCATTCAGATTTCTTGCAGTTTCACTAGATTCATGCTGTGCACTTCTTGTCATTTCATTCTACTTGGGTTCTCCTGCAGTTACTTCAATTGAAGAGCTATTTCTAACACCTCTGAAGATTCTTGTTCAGCATGGCTTTCATTTCTGTTCTCCATTTTCTTTTGGTGGTACTAGGGACCGAACTCAGGACTTTGTGCTTGACAGGCAGGCACTTATTCCACTGAGCTATCTCCCCAGACCCTGTCCCCCGTTTTCTCTATGTGTCCCCTACTGTGTATCTCCTGTTTGGCTGGCCATTTGACATTATAATTTTCTCATTTGTGTCTTTTCATCCTTATTTAAAATTTTAATCTTTTCCTCTGTGATGTGTTCTAGGTAATATCCCAATCATATATTGATATTTATTGATTTATTTTATTGTAACTGACATGGTCTTTAACCTACTAGTGGAGGTTTTCTTTGGTGATACCTACAGTTCTTTCTGCAAAAGTCTATGGTTTATAGTTGAAATTTTTTACTGACACATTTCTCAGGCTACAGTTAATAGTCTTCTGAACAGTCGGTAACTGCACAGAACACTGAATTCCCTTTTCATCCCTGTCATCTCTTGATCCCCTTCCGGTTGGAAAAAGTTCTACCTCCCATCTTCCTGTTACCCATATTTTAGTCTTCTGTTTGTCTCTATTTTGGGTTTTTCCTATGAGTGAGACCATATGGTATGTAAGATGGTGTGTCTGATTTATTTCCCTTAACATGATGTTCTCCCTTTTGCTTATTTTATGCTTATCTATTGTGTAGCTTCTGTATTAATTTTCCAGCACTGCTATAAGGAAGAACTACAGATTAGATGTCTTAAGTTACCAACACTTACTGTCTCAGAGTTCTGGAGCCCAAAGGTGGTACCAAGGCATTAGAAGGGTTTGTTCCTTTTCAGGCTGCAGGGAGCAACCGTCTCATTTGTTTCATTCAACTATTTGCGGCTTTTCTGGAATCTTTGGAGTTGCGTGTTTTGTAGAAGCATCAAGGAACAGAGGAGTTGTAACCCCAGAGTAAGGAGCTCCCTGTGTGTTTGTCCCTTTATTCAAAGAACAGAGCCATATGGGAGGTGTGGTTATAAATCTACCCTTTCCGAGGTGACTTGCAGCCTCACTACTGCTATCTACAATGACCCTAATTGCAACTAATGTCAGATTCTCAGGTCACATTCAAAACATATTTTTTTTCCTGTAATGAGGGTAGGGTCTACAGAGTTGATAGGGTCTCACTATGTAGATTGGACTCCTGTTTTAAGTCTCCCAAGAGCTGGGATTACAGGTGTGCTCCACCACACCCCAGTCTCAATGGCTGTCTCAGCGGGTCCTGTAGGCGGGGCCAGCACAGCATCAATATGTAAATTCTGAAGGACAATCCAATCGAAAGCGTAACAACCTCCTTCAAATGATATTTCTAAAAGTTGAGATCGTGGTGCTAATTGTCTAGTTTTTATGTCTCATGAGTGCTTTTTTTACAGGTGGCTTCTGATTTTAAAAAATGTCAAGCAGGATCTGTAGATTATGTTTTATCTTGCAGCTCTGTATGCCCTTACAGGAGGGATGGTCTTCAGTGTCCTTTTCTCATTTGCTAGAAATATAAATCTCAGTTTCATCAGAGTTGAAAATAAAAATCCGGGAAGTTGAACATGCCTTAGCTGGCACACTATTAGTTAGAAATCTTGCCTTAGCAGTTCCTGTTTGATGGCCTTTGACCCTCTCTCTTTTACCCTGTGGTGGCCTCCTTATCCCAACTTTGTCATCACAGTAAAGCAACCCTTAGGCCCTTTAGTTTGATGTCATTGCTACTTACCCTCTAGCTCTAGGCACCTTTGTTGTTTTCTGATTCCCCTAAACAAAAGTACTATCTGGCTTCGACAGGTAGTATTTGAGTAACTGCAATATTGTAAATGATTTTTACAGAAAAAGGTCTGTCCACTTGCTCTTTTCTCGAGGTTCACTAAATGCCAAGTGGCTTTGTAATATGACATTATCTGGTTCTTAATGAGCTCCTCTAGGCCTTTAATATTAAATGACTGCATGCTATTTTAAGGCATAATTTTGGTATTTTTTCAACTTGAAATGAATGTTGCTATCAGGGATGGGTTAGGTGATTTCCTAATTACAGATTCACTTAATTGTCGCTTGGAAAATCTCTGTAGTAAGAACCATAAAGGTGATTTCTACTATGAGGCTACTGGCAGAAGAATTTTACTGGAAGCATTTTCTAATGACACATATGACTGAGAGATTTATTAAAGCTCACGTCTTACTCTCCATTCTACATACAAAAAATAGCATATATTAAAAATATTATGCAACTCTTGTAAAATACCCAAATTCCTGAAGGTCTTTCAGATATATTTCACACTTAAGACTCCAATTTCCTAGGTTCCACACAACAATGAATTACAATTAGAATTACAGTGTAATATTAGTATTGAAACATACAAGCGATCTGATTTATTTATTTCCAGCCTCAGCTTCAAAAGAATAGATTTTAGTGGGTTTTGGCATAAGCCTAAACATGAAGTTTCTCTGTGAACATATAGAAGGAGGCACACAAAGAGATAAGAAGTACAAGCCAGGTTAAATAGACTACCAGTGTCTACCAAAACTATGAACAGTAGATGAACCAGAAATGAAAGAAGGCTTCCGAGGTCTCTGTGTTTTTGTTTTCCACTGTTAAGAGTTGTGCACATGTTCACACCTGTGTATTCCCCACTCTGGGACTATAATGGCTGTGCTTGGAAAGCACTGTAATTTCCATTCCTCTGGATCAGAAAAGAGTCGTACCATACATGTTGTGTGTCAGAATTGCTGTATCAAGGAAAACCTACGTCTGCAGACCCTCCTCCAAAATGATGTTTGGTAGACTCTATTCTCAATGTTTTTCTTCTTGGTTGTAAAGGAAGATTCTCCACACAAAACTAACACCAATTATTTCACTTCCTTACAATGTTTGCTGTTCCTTATGAGCCTATCACATACACTGAGCTTCCATTTTGGATGAGCTGATTTCCATTAAGCCGTGAAGCAAAAACTTAGGGAATAATTTATTCTTAGACTGCAGCATGAATAATAAAAACATAATTTCCTTAGTAAAAAATGACATATGTATGAATTCATATTGTTCAGATTTCAGCATTTTACCATTTTTCAGAAAACAAATATACGTATTAAATCTCATGAACTATCCCAGTAAACTATGGTTAAGGTTTTTAGGATCTTACTAAGGGTTTTTATTTTTAATCTTTTATTTATTTATTTGGTACAGGGTCTCTCTGTGTAGCACCGATTTGTAGTGATTCTCCTGTCTCAGCCTCCCCAGAAATGGGATTACAGGTGTTTTGTTTTGGTAATCAGCATTGTGTGCCTGCGGTTCTGGGGCTGGCATAGCATATGGTGCCAGGGATTGAACCTGGGTCCTTAGGCTTTCCAGGCAGGCACTGAGGTTGCTGAGCTATCTCCCCAACCCCTAAATATTTCTTTCATACTCACTGTTAACAGTAGTAGTGAGGAAAATAAAAAAGACAAACTCGTGGGTATACACTGCAAATGAGATGTCTCATAACTGCTCTTGACATTAGCAAATAGAGACCTTCTATGTGGTTTGAAAGTATTCATCCTAATTATAGTATTTTAAAACTTTGAGCATCTAGAAGAATCTTGAGAGAGATGCTCACCACTAGGGTTTCTGTTACATTAAGAGTTCGCCACTTCAATAGATACCCTCCTATTTCATTATCAGTTATTTGCCTCTTGGCCTTTCCTAAATTAAGAAGCTTTAACCAGACGTAGGGGGAAGGAGATCTTTCTCATCAAAATAGTTTATTACTCTTAGCTCATTTTGTGCTGCAGTCTCCATTCATTTCACAAAATTACCTTTCATTTTCAAGTAGAATAAGTAATATTTTATAAGATATGTCTTTCTCTGTTCTTTTGTGGAAGCAATTTTCCCATGTAAGCTCCATCATGGGACTACTTTATGAAATATCAATAGTATTTTAGTTTGTTTTCTTTCTGGTCTGACATTGTATTTTAAAAAGATCCAAACTGATTACATTGCAAAAAAGCTGTATTACAACAGCAGAACATTCTATCTCACATAGTTCAGTTAGTGAATTGTATCAAAACTGTTCTGGAAGTTGTGAATACATAAATCTCAGCTCATTTACCTTGAAATGAACAAGACTTTTTAAATACGCCTTTCTTTTTACATTTATGCATCACTTCAACATGAATGTGCTATACTCTTGGCTGGAGAGAAGACAAAGAAAATATACAACCCTTATATCTGCTTCCAATAGCATATAATTTAGTCAGAGAGAAAAAATACTAAACCTTAACACAATTTTTTACTATTTAAAATGAGTAAGAGGTTACTGATGCCCACATCCAATGGAGAACTGATTGGGCCAGTGAAGTCTTCATGATGTAGAAAGCCCCAAGTTGAATGCTACGGTACTAGATGATTTGGGTTTATCTCTCTGAGTAGTGTGAGTGATTTGCATTGGTCATCTTGGCATCTACACTTGATAGAGTTGATTCTTCCAAAAAAAAAAAAAAAAGGACTATGGAAATAGTGCAGCAGTCTAAGTATCTGCTACCTAGATAAGCACAAAGATCTGGGTTTGATCCCTAGTACCACATGTCAGACCCACCCTATCCCAGGCACACCATGCTGGCCACGAACAGGGCCTGGTGGCGCCCCATGCCTGCATTTCCAGCTCTGGGATGCTGGAACAGGAAAATCACTACACATCGAAGCTGTATGGTGAGACCCAATACAAAATACATAAAACAAATAAATACATGAGTATTGAGATACCTTATTAAGTAACTATCAGGCCAACTTCCATGAAAAGTTACACATTTCTTCATTTTCTTTAGATAAAAGAACAAGTAAGTTCTCTTTAGAGAAGCAATCAAAAACTACAGCTGAAACCTATAAATCTAAGTAGACTGAATCTTGATTTTTGTAGAATAGGGAAGGTGATATTTATATTTTTATAGCATTCTATAGATTATAAGCATTCTAACACATATTCCTTCACAGCAGACCTGTGAATCAGGTCTTTCTATTTTATGGTTTAAGAGATCGAGTCATTTATGCACATTAAATGTTTTGACAATAGTTTCTTCCTCTTTTTACATATTAAAATAGCCAAGGCATTGAAAAATATAATGTTCTTATACTGATAAGTTGGAAATATGTTTGAAGGGAATAATACCCAGTCAAACTGTTGTGTAAGATTTAATTTCTTAAAATCTCTCAGGTGATCAATTGTTCTTTGCCTTATAAGAATGATGATTTCCCCTTCACAGAGACTGAAAACTTAATTAAACTTTAGTTGCTGTTTAGCCAAGCTACAACACAATTTCATTGATTGGAAATGATGAATCATATTCATAAATTTAACAACATTAGGAAATGAAAATATATCATGTAATACTTCAGGAAAACATCAGTTTTATGGGAAGAAAGCAAAACTGTAAGGAAGGTAAAAAAAAAAAAAAGAGAAATGTACGTGCAGTGTTTATCAGCTTTATCATTTTGTTTGTTTCCTACCAAGCCATGCCATTGGCATCCCAACAACCCATTTCCCAGAGGACATTAGAGACTGGAGAGCTTGGATCCATGACCCATCCATCCCTGTAAGCAGCTGTAGTTTGAGAATTGGGTAAGAGTCTTCCATTCAGTCTGGGTTTGCCACTACAGGTTTATGTAAAATGCAACCGGGAATGTGTGTATGTTCTTGTCAATGCAAGAACCAAGTCATCGAAAGATTTTATATAGTGTTATCCTTTAATCCATGTTTATATTTAGGCAAGGCACTGCGCTGGTAAAAGATGCACCGTTCTGTTTGGGAAAAACATTTTAACATTATGCAAGAGACAGATGAAAGTGATATTTTTAATATACTTTGCATACTTAAGTCAGAATTATTTATAGTGATTATAAATTATGTTACATGAAAAAGAAGATATAACTGGGCCATATTCTGTAGAAATCAGCAGGCGCTCGGGATTGCAGAGACTGAGCAGGGAAAGAAGAACTCATGGTGTCTTATTGTCATTAAAGTGAGAAAAACCTAAATGACAAGCACTTTAAATATGGCTTCCCTTTGATTCAGTAATTGCAGTGGAAAGGAGCATGACATGAAATGGTGGATTCAGAGTTCAAGGTTATTAAAACGGAGAGACATCAGTGCTTTGGGATAAAAGTGTCAGACTTTTATGATTGGAATGACTGCATTCATTGAGGTAGGATTTCATTGGGATGAAAGAAACACTGAAAAATACTAGAATTAGAATTGAGATTTTTGACAAGATCTGAGGATTGCTTTGTGAAGAAAGGTTCATATAAAGTTAGGAGCAAGCTCCATTGTACCTAGCTTCAGAATCTGACAGTCTCTAGGACTTAATGGGACAGAGCTTATACTCAATATCTAGGGTTCACTTTTCAGAGTTGGTGGCATAAGAATGACAGGGTGACCCTAAGGATCAGGTTGGGTCTATGTCCACAGGGCATCTGCCTTCTGGATAAAGGATACCTGAAGCACAGAAAAGGAAATTATAAAGCATAAAATGAAAAATCTCTCAAGATTTATAGACAGTAGAAGAGGTAGTGAATTTATATATCAGGAAGACTCAGAAAGGCAACTTTGCAGGGAGAGTGCCTCTTGGAACAGTTCTGAAAAAAGTCAGGACCCAGGTAGGAGTGAGTTGGACTGGGAGAGCAGGAATACTGAGCTAGAGTTTGATAGGACTGCACTCTACAGGCTGTGGAGGGAGATAGCACCAGGGCAGGCTAGGAAGGTCTACTGGGGCTTCACTGATGGGTGCTGAAGCACCTAGTGAGGAAAGCAGGTGGACAATCTCTTGGTGGATCTTCAGAGGAAGGCACTATGGTGCCTGTCCAGGCATCTGATAAACCTCCATGGAAATCCAGTCTGCTTTTTGTGCTGCAAAGAGCATCATATTCAAGGAGAGGATATGATTAAATTTCCTGGAATGTTTTCTCCCTCTCTACAATAAAAAAAAGAAGATTTTTAGTACCTACCTCTAGGAGTTATGAGAATCTGATAAGGTAATGATGTTGCTGATTGCACAAAGTAGAAGATCGTTAAGTGTTTATGATTGACATTGTTATTGGTGCTGTGATTAAGAAAGATTTATCTAAGAGTACATGCTATGGATGCAGTTAGGAAATATTGATGGTAGAAGGATCAGTGAGGAAACAATGCAGAGAAAAACAATTCGAACTTGGAATTTCCTGGACCTAGCAAGCAGTCTTCCAGGGGACATTGTGAAAAAAAAGAGACCAGGGTAAAAAGAAAGCCATGCTATTTTTTTTTTTTTTTAATGTTATGGTCAGCTCAGCCTGCCCTGGGAGTCGGGTAGGGGGTGCTAGTGCAGCATGTGGTGCTGGGAATCAAACTGTGTTCCCTGTGGTTGCCTAAGCTTGCCTAAGCAGGTGCTTTAGACTGCTGAGCTATCTTGCCGGCTCCATTAGTTTTTTTTTTTTTTTTTCTTTTATGGCGAAAATGAGTCAGATTTATGAAATGCTGAGTTTGTGGTTTGAATAAATAATTTCGATGTTTTCAACAGAAGGCCAAAATGTAGGTGAGAGATTTAGGAGAGATGTCTAATTCATGGTTGTGAACTTAGAAACCATCTGCTTAGGTGCTACTTAATGACCTGCTGGGTAAACACCTCGATGGGGGCTACTACACAACCCCAGAAGATGGTTGATCCTGAGGATCACCTGCAGGTGGGTGCCTGGGGTGGGGGCCACCACGGAGAACGAAGTAGGACATAGCAGGGCCATCCAACAAGCACAATCTTAAGGGAACAAGTGGGTTTAGAGAAGAAATGGTCAGGCAGAGCAGATAAGTGCGAAAGAGAGAAACTATTCCATGGAACTTCCCTGAAATTTGGTGAAAAGGAAGTCTTAGCATGAGAGTTTGAAGAAGGACTGGGAGAGAAGGTGAGAAAATCAGGCATGATGAAAAGCAAGGCTATACAGCATGCGGTCTGAAGCCGGAATGAGGAGGGATGACTTTAAATTATGTGGAGAGGGAAGAGTGGTGCTATGGGATTGGTGGGGGGGGGCAGAGAGAGAGAGAGAGAGAGAGAGAGAAATTGGAGAGGGTGAGGTTGAAGAAGAGAAGAAAACTGTTGCCTGGGTAGGAACTCCGAATGGAAATAAGACCTTACTGAGGTTACTGAGATGGTACAGTTGGTCCCAGAATCATCTCTCTGATCTTTGAGAACAATTTTGGTGAGGGGCTCACTCTAAAGAACTTGTCCCTACTGTGGTTAAGTGAGTGATCTGTGATTGTAGTGGAAGGTTTGGAAGGTGGGACAGCGGAGGGGCCCTGCCATCGCAGCTGGAATGAGACGAGCTTCAGACGGATCCTGGGGGTCCTTGGTCCCTACTGCTTCCTAGTGGTGAGACTTGAAGCAGCTTTCTTAACCTTTGAAGCCTCCTGTATTTTTATCCATAGAAGAAAAAACAATTTCAGGAACCCCTTCTGTGTGCACAAGTCAGTGTGTGTTGCTACTGAGATAATTATAGACTTTATTTTAACTAGCATTTTAGTTTTGCTCCCAATACACCGTCATATTCTTCCCTAGCCATTCAGTCACTCCATCACCCACTGAATGAATAATTCGCTGAGTGCTTTCAAATGAAGTGAGCAAAGCACTGTGTATTCCTGGAGGTAATCATCAATCGTCTTCCTTACTGTAATCAGGAATTAATCTAAAATTTTGACTCAGCATTTTCTGTGATAATATTATGCAATGAAATATAACAAGATTAATTTGAAGTAAAAAAAGAAAACAAACCCAAACCCTCCACTTTTATTAATGAGGTCTCATCTGTAATGACATGCCCTGTCAAGTTAATTTGCGTGTGTGCATTGACATTGACCTTTGCAGAGTCCAGGTATTCTGCATGTGATAGATAGAAAGAGGTCTTCCTGTCCTAGAGTCTCGTTTCCTGAAGGTTCCAGAAGGTCTTTCAGACAACCAGTGAGTTAATGTTCAGATATAGTAGAAAGAGGTACATTTTAGTAATTCTTTTTTCAACTTAAATTCCTAAAAAACGCACCCAGAGCCTATTTTTAATGTCCATATCATTAAATGTCCAACCTGCCTACTCCTCCAAATTGAACTTAGAAAAGCAGCGTCCCCAAGAAAAAACTGCTCAATATTAAAGTGGGTCATAGTTTTATAGAAGGGTCTGAATTAGGGACAATCTAAAAATAATAGACTTGGGATGAGGGCCTCTGACACTCTTCAGAGAGCACCACCGATAACTTCGACTGGACTAAAGAAAATAGGGTTTATTTCCTGATACCTCTAAGATCGATGTTGCCTCTTGTTCCCCCACTCATTCCAGGAGCTAGCCTTGGGAGCTTTTTCAACAAGTCTCACAAGGCCAGATTTTGAGGGAGTGGTGACTTCTGGTGAATTGAACAGGGTTTTCATGAGTTTTTTTTTTTTTTTTTTCTTTTTTGTTTTCTTGAAACAGGGTCTTGTTATGCAGTTCAGGCTGGTGTTGAGCTCACTTTTGTAGCCCAGGCTGGTCTCGAACTCGCACCGATCCTCCTGCCTCAGCCTCCCAAGTGGCTGGGATTACAGGCGTGCGCCACTACGCCCGGCTAGGGTTTTCATGAGTTTTAACAACATTTTAATGTTTGAAGTGTGCTTTTTCTTCTCTCATTTTTTTTTTTTTTGAGTGGGAAGAGTCTATATCCTAAATGAAACTGAACCCAGAAATGCACTGTGTAAATCTGATTAGAGTGGTAACACTCTACGAGGCTGTGCGCTCGGTCTCTTTGCTTACTTCCTATCTAGACTTTTGACTCTTTCAAGTTAAAGGCTGTATTGGGAGGCCAGTGAAGACACGTCTTTTTGGTGTTGCTTTCATCCTAAAAAGATCGCTCACCCATCATCAACATTTCCCCAGGCAGAGAGTATGGAGGAAGAAGTAATTTTGGAATTTGGAAATTGAAACAATAAACAACACCGTGGCAGAAAAGGGAGAGGTGAACAGAAGAGTCTGAGCAACTCCAGCACAACAGCAGTCTCTTGTATTTGAGATTTGGGCTGAAGCGGGTAACAAAGAAGGAAGAATTAGAACACTTGTTGAGGTCCTACAGTAGGGTGCCAAGCACACCGGAGACACTTCCTCTCCACAGCGCTGCCCTGAAATAGGCCAGTATCTATTTTGCCAATTGAGAAGTTTGAATGACTGTCCATTTGTGGTAACTAGCTGAGCCTGGATTTAAACTCTAGTCCATTGAACTGCATTTCCACTCCACTGAAGCTGGGTGAAGGAGGAGGAGGAGGAGGAGGAGGAGGAGGAGAGGGTTTGGCTGGTCCTGATGTTCTCCCTTACATCACTTTATTTTGTGGGGCTACCTCCTGGTAGAGTGCTGGGCTTGTTCCCAGCAAACCCCCCTTTGTTCTAGGTGACAAGCATGAGCATATGCTGACTCAGCTCATTGTCTGGCCTGCCCAGACCCCAGGGGGAAAGAGTGAAGGGCTCAGTGTTGTTTTCGGAGCGATGCCCTGCCCTTGACATAGTAAAGCCTATGGTTCTAAGGTAATTCTTTCTTCCTTCCTTCTTTCCCCTTCTCTTCCTCCTCCCTTCTCTTTCCTTCTTCCCATCCATAAAATATCCCCATATCTTGACTTTTCTGGCTTTCCTAGAGGTCTGTGAGAGCTGGAAGTGCCTGCAGAAGTTCAGTCCTTGTCCCTTGCCTTGGAATGCAGGATGCTGAGTTCTGTGCTGCTTGGCCCCAGGCAGACTGGCAGTGGAGACTGCTTCATTGGCTCCCTGCTCTGATCTTATCTACCTGCTGAGGTGACACAGGCAGCAAGGGCCCAGCGCTGGCTGCAGTAGCCACACACACCGGGCTGGGCTCAGGGATGCACTTTGGGGAGATCCCGGAGAGTGCACAGTGAAGTCCAAGGTGAGGGTCTGAGACACCAGTTTACCACAGGACTTGGGCAGAGGGAACAAGACAGGGACTTGGTACCAATTCTAGAATATAAGCGGGCCTGAGGATATTTTTGTTCGTTTGTTGGCTTTCAGTACTCTGAATCTAACTTGGGACCTCGTGCTTACCAAGCAAGCGCTTATGCCAGTGAGCTGTCTCCCCAGCTAGGCCTGAGGTTGCTGAAAGAGACCTTGTTCAAGACTATTGCCAGGCTGGCTATTGGGGAGATAGCTCTGTGGTCTAAGCACCTGTCTGGTGAGCACAAGGACCCAGGTTCCATTCCTGGTACTACATGTCGTGTGGATTCCAAACACCATGCTGGCCACCAAAACCAGACATAGTGGTGCACGCTTGTAATTTTCTGTACTGGGGAGACTGAGACAGGAACATCACTACAAGTCTGAGCTGTGTAGCAAGACTCTACTAAATAAATAAATAAATAAATAAATAAATAAATAAATAAATTTAAAAAGGGAGGTATTGCCATGTACAGGAGCTTAATAACTTCAATAGATGTAAATAGTATAGGTCATAAATATGAAGTAGGTCAGTAATATCAACAAGAATAAAAGTGGGAAAGGGGAGTAAGGGGCGGGAGGCAGGAGGGAGCCAGAAAGGGATTATAAAACCCACATTGTATAGTGCACATGTGCCCATTCCCGAGAATGAGTGTAAACTTCATGTGCAGCAAATATGTATAAGTAAAATAGTACTCCAGTCTAAGGCAAGGAGCACCGGGTGAATGTGGCCCAGTGTTGAGTATAGGATTTGTTCCCCAAGTTTGTGGATGTGAGTTTTCAGAGAGACTGGGCAAGTGGTTGGTGGGTTCAGTATCCTGTTTGTCTCCATCGTCCTGAATCTGAGAGCTTAGATGGACCTGCTTTGTGGCCTACCGAGCAGAGTTCTGCTTCCAGGCAGGACATTCAGCTCTTACACCACCAGTTAATTGTCACTTCGGGAGTCAGCATCCGCTGGTCATTTTCCTCTACTCACAGCAGAAGGCCCCTGGTGGCACATCTGTTAGAGCACAGGTGAGAAGATGAAAGACACGTGCGGTGCTTAGAAAGACTCAGTGCTATCAATTAATGTACTAATATTATTTATTGGTGGCATTGATGATGGTCAACTGTTGCTACTCAGATCAGCTGTTACACAGGAATGGTGAAAAGCCTACCCAGGCCTCGTTCTTTTATCTTGCTAAGAGATCATGTCACTTGTCGCTAATAATCCCAGGCACAATTTCAGAATTGTTCCTCTAAGTAGAGTTCTAGGCAGTCCTTATCAGTTAACTCGGGGTGGAAATCTATGTGTTGTCTCAGTTCCAATTTAATATGTGAATTTTCTTCAAAGAACCCCAGCAGATAAATATGCAGCTCTTTTTGTAAACTTTTCTCTGTCAATGAACACATTACCTCAAAAATACTTCTATGTTATTGTTAGTTACCCTTATAATTATTATATAGCTTTAGTGGAGAATCAATATTAACTTACTGAGGATAACTTAATAACAAAACAAATCTGCAGTCTTCTTTAAAATACACAAACAATATTTTCTTTTACTACCACGCCATCTGTACAAATATATATAGTAGTTACAACCTTCAATTCACGCTAACATTCAATGAACTTGTCAGATATTTCCTTGTAGGTATAATTTGCATCTGACAGTTGGCCTTCAATAAAAAGTTCAGTGCTCTTCTTATAGATACGACTTTGACATTTATTCTTGGGAAGATAAATGCTGTCCTAATGCTCTATTTTGCTACAACATTGTGAACACACACAACATTGAAGCAGCAGCCAGAGAAATGACCTCGATCCCATGCAATGCACTTAGAAGTTGGCGTCTCCCACAGGGCTCTTGTGTGAATTTCTCACTTAACCATTAAGTTCAATTAGAGAGAAAGAGAGACAACTTCAGTGATAGAGAACTCTGAATATCTTGGTGATAATTTCAAAAATGAGCATCTTTATTCCAGATTATCATGTGTGTTTAGATAAAATTATTAGTGTATCAGAAGAATGAAAGAAAAAAAAACTCACTATCTTTTCAGTGTTTTTTTTTTTTTTTCTTTGCAAGACTGATATCTTGATATCAATAATTTGGGACTACTTCAGAGAATATTTTCAGATCCATCACAGGATATGAAATGATCAATAACAGTCATTTATTAAACATTTATCTGCCAGGCTGCTATATACTTCTAATTATTTCATTATTTCTACAAGGTGAATTACATCATATTGATTTTATAGTAAAGGAAACTGAGGCGGAGTGCTTGAGCACTCTGTCAGTACCTCTCTAGTACGTGGTGGAACTGGGACTGAAGTACAGATTGCGCTGGTGAGGCGAATCCCACTCCTCTTCCCCTGCAACACTGTAGCTCCTACCCACCCTTGAAGCACTGTGTATGGAAAATGGGGCCCTGAAAAAGGAGAAGGTTTATGAGGTTCTTTAGATTCATCTAACATTACACATCTGATTGCATATATCAGGGGCACAAGAACAGATGCTTAAAAGGAAGAAAATATAACATCCCCTGAGAACCATGGAATTGGTTTAGGACATGTACGGATACCAAAATTCATGGATGCTTAAGTCTACAGCATAAAATGGTGCAGGACTTTTATATAACCAACGCTCATGCTCTTGTATAATTTAAGACCTCTCTAGGTTACTTATGATTGTTAAAGCAAGATCAGTCCAAATAAGTCATTGGTATTATTTAGCAACAGGTGGTGAAAGAAGAAGGCTCTCTATAGCGTGTACAAACATAGTCTTCTCCTCCTCAGTATGATTTTTTCCTGTAGTTGGTTGAATCTGTGTTGGTTGTACCAGTATTCTAAAATGGAAGAAATGTGCACAGGATCATTCAAGTCTTGAGATTCCTTAGTTTCCAAAAGTACAAGATCTGAGTTGGAGAGTCATAAGGAAGCTTCAACCCCAGCCTCCTCAAGGGAGTTGTTACTCTTCCTCTATTCTTTTTACTGCTAGCTATCTGTGGTTTTATTACGACTTTAATTGGATGGAGTCTTTAATTATGGCTAGGTGAATCCATTTGTGTGAAATAACAAGCATAAACTTTCTCCTATTTCCAAAAGTGAACATTTGTACAAATTTAGAATATCTTTTTTTAAAAAAAAAAAAAACTGCTATATATCCTTCCCAGTAGTCTCCCATTTCTATGTAATTTGTGTCTTTCAGACTTTAGATTCTTAGCTGTAGAATATGACAGGTAGAAAGGAGGCACAAGGTCATTTCATTATTCTCTGAAACAGTTTCAAGCACATCACTGTCTTGATATTTTTTTTTCTTAAATCTATATAACTTGCAATTGAGTCTTCTGTTTTAAATGTCTTCTTTGCTGATGACATTTCTTCAGTTACTTGATTCTGTGTAAAAGCTAAAGCAGATATCAAATTTTTTTCATTGAGTGCTCTATATTTTACTTTTAAAATGTGGGCCAAAAATAACATCCTCGCCCAAGTCAGGGAAGATGGCATCTATGTCAGCTCTTCCAGTGGGGAAGCTCTTTCTCGGGGTCTTCCTGGATAACAGTACAAAACAAGAGATTAGAAAGGGAAAGCAAAACCATGAGGGGCCCCTGCACCAGTGTGAGGAGCTCCCGGACGCCGTCTGAGCCCCGATGGAAGAGGAGCTGGAGGGTCTTGCCTGTTGCTGGAGAAGTGGGTTGGCTGATGCATGACAAATGTTCACTTTCACAGACAGACCTGACTTTTGAGCTCACAGCCTTCTCCAGGGACTCCCAGCCCTTGGTCACACAAGACTGTGGTCAAGAACCTGATTATTTTGACCAGAAGAAAGGAGCGCCTGAAACTCTGTGGTTTGGTGGCTGTTTTGGCCCAGCCTTGCTTTCTTTCTTGACTTTTCAGAGTGTTTTACTTTTGTAAGCTGAGCTCTGTCTCAGTGTAGCTTAAGGCAGACTCCACTGACTGAGGGGGTCTGAACTGCTTCAAGAGATCAGGTGGTAAGGTGCCCTGGTAAGGTGCTAGCCTTGGTGCTACTCAGTGGGCCAACTGCCAAATACTCAGGAGATGACTTGCGAGGATGTTTCCACAGAGGAGACTTTCCGGTCTAACGACTCAGGTTTCCAATGTGTGTGGAGAGAACAACGTATGCAAAAACAGTGGAGCTGTCTGGTTGTAATTAAACTGTATTGATGGATCACCATGGGGTAATGAACACCTAAGGGCAGTTGGCAGATAGATTCCTTGCTGAGGTTTGTAAAAGTGCTTCTGAATTACAAAAGTAGAAAGCCAAGTGGAAATAAAACATCCTCCCTTTATGCCTCGAAGTTTCCCTCTCAGGATCTGCTTCTGATTCTTCTTTTGGCTGCTGGATCAACACAAGGAATTAAGTTGTGGTTCAGCTAGAAATATACGGAGTGTGATAGGGAAGAATGCAACTGTACTATAAAGAAGGCACCAGAATTGGGCAGTATATAGTAGAGTGCATACCCTACTATAGATGGGTACATAGGGTAGTGCCCATCTAGACCAAGGGTGAAGATGTAGGAGTGAAGAGGAGAGGCTTGACTGACTCAGGATGCTCGGCCCCACTCCTCAACAAGGAACTTGGCACATGGTACAACTCTACTTCCTGGGTGGCTCCTCAAAACGTGGATAAAATGATTATCCATGTTGAGAGAAGTTGGAATGCCTAAATTGTTGCAATAAAAGGATAGACTGAGACATTGACAATGTTCATGGGAGTGCACACACTGGAGAAGCCATAAGATGGGATGGCCAGCAGTCCCCAGAGACACGGCCCTCTCCAAGGCCATCAGGAGGGTGATGATGAGCAAAGCATCAGCACCAAGGAGAAGCTCGGTGGAAGCTCACTGTGATGCTTGCAGAGAGGTCGGCTTCTTGCTATCAGTGGGGATGACGTAGGCCTCCAAGTAACAGCACCACGTTAGTGGTGCTTAACATATAGATGTCATAAAGGGACAGAGGATGAGAATTGTAGGGAATAGCAGACATGCCATTCTTGGGGCCAAATAGGAAGACAGTTGAAAAGATTGCTAATGCATATGTACAATATAGCAAGGAAGTATAAGAGTAGGGGAGCAGGGAACTGAAAGAAAAGTTCATAAGAAAAACCCGAGAAAGCTGGCCATGGTGGTGTAGCTAGGAGGCTGAAGCGGGAGGATCACATGTTCCAGCTCAGCCTGGGCCATGTGTGATGTGGCAATATTGTGACACAAAGTAAAAAAGTAGAAAAAGAGTGGGGCTGTAGCTCAGTACGAAGGACCTGGGTTCAATGTCTAGGAGCCTGTGAAAAAGCAAAAATATACAAGATCTGTGCTCACCTTCTACACGTAGGCCGCATTTTAGATGTAGGGCTCCCTGAATGAAGGAAGCAAGGGCTGGACCACTGAGAGGAGCCTTGCTGCAGCTGTGTGGCGTGCTTCTCCCACCCCTTGACCAGAGGCCCTGTGAGCCTGTGGGTTCTGGGGACAACAAAGCATGCAATCTCCCACTGTTGTTTAGAATGTGTCATGCCTGACCTAAGTACATACTTTTCCACTTTGGTGTCACAGCCATTGGCTCTGTGACAAAAATGGTGCATTCACCTGATTGAATGCACAGTCACGTGACTCAGTTCTCTAATACTTAGAAAAACAGAACCATTTCCAGGATGCTGCCGCCACTTATAAACTGAATACAATTCTTCCTGACCAGTGGAGCTTCTCCTGTCAGGTGCTGTCTCTTCCACGCTGCCTTCACCTTATCCTGAGTCCATAGAAGCTCGGGGAGCAGATCGAGCCCCACTCCCTTGCTAGGGAAGTTCAGGATGGAGCATAAATGTAGGAAGCTGCAGTTTCAAGCCAGTATCTGGTGGACCTGGAATGGACCTGAGGGTGAGGTGGCTTCCAAGTCATTCCCTGTGGTTTCTTGCTGGACTTTATCCAGTTGTATAACTGAGCTCTAATCTGTACCATATTATCTGATAAGCCAGCTCGATTTTCCTGTCTCATTTATGAGCTGCGGGCTTAATTAGAATTCGTTACACCGGTGTAGCCCTTCCTGGCCACTCCCCCACCTCCCACTCACCTTGTGAATGGAGGATAGAGTGGACTTTTTGAAACCAAATCTTCCCTGCCAAGATCCACTGCCTTCTCAGGACCATCTTCTCTTCTGATAATCTGGGTTCCTCTCCAGTGGTGACAAATGTACAACATGCATTTTTTCAGGGTCTCTTTTATACCACTGGAAACTCTAAAACATTCTATGTCATTTTTGATTTCCTGCATTTCAGCTTGGCTTTACTATGTCTCATGCACTAGTTTTTTTTTTATTCCTATAGCACAGAAATAGAAACAAATATGTGATTTATTATATTAACTTCATTTATTAGTGTTTGCATGCGTAAAAGGTAATGTTTCTATTTTGGTACAGTGATAAAAGAAAATGTCTTTAAAGAGTTTGAGTCTTATATGTCAAGAACTGTGAAGTTTGTGAAATTTTAGAGTTTTTATAAATTAACATATTTGATTGCTATAGTTTTCTAGACACCAGCAGAAACAAGATGTATCCCATCAAGGACAACAGCAAAGCGAAGGAGCATTATTCTTGTATCAGTTCCCCTCTCCTCCTTCAGGTCCCCATGCAGGGGATGCGAAGAAGCCCAGGCAAATTGCTGTGTGCAAATGACATACAGGAGGCTTGTGTCCCGGGTGAGAGATCCTGAGTGAAGCTTTCCAGAATCTCATAACAGGCAGTAATCTGTCTACTTTCTGTCTCAGAGGCAAACATCACCTTCATTATCTTGATTACACAGCCCTTCTTGTTGTCCTGGAGAGAGATCCAGCACTGCCTTGCATGTCTCCTGTCTCCACAAATACCCTTGAATCCATAGTTTGGAATGAAAATGGTCACTGCTTCTTCTCATGAGCCCAGGCATGCATAGAGTAATGTCCCCAGCTGAGCACAGTGTAGGAGGGACTGCGCCAACTCAGAATCTATTGCCCTGTCAGTCTTTTCCAAAGACTTCTTGAAATATTCTTAGCGACATTCTAAGATATTTTGACTTTATTTTATTTATTTATTTATTTATTTATTTATTTATTTATTTATTTTTGTCTTTTTGAGACAGGATCTCGCTATGCAGTCCAGGCTGGCCTTAAGCTCCCTTTTGTAGCCCAGGCTGGTCTCAAACTCACACCGATCCTCCTGCCTCAGCCTCCCGAGTGCTGAGATTACAGGCCTGTGACACCACGCCCGGCTGATATTTTGACTTTAAAATGCAGACTTTTAAAAAATATGTTAAAGAATAGAAAATATAAGAGGATATTATAGCACTAATAATGTCTCCTTTTAACCTTATGAAGATGCTTTAACTTCTTTTTCTTTCTAACTGAACAGTATGTTTGCCTTCCTTTATTCTCCTAAATTTTTGAATTGAGAATGTTTATTGCAGCAGAAGTGAATTTATTGCTTTTGTTCACAGTAAGCCTTGAAAGTGCCGATTTTTGTGGCTGTACTTTTCTAATGTTTATCTTCCAAGCATGATATTTATCTTCCAACACTACACTTGTTCTTAGTTTCTTTCTTTTCTTTTCTCTTCTTCTTTCTTTCTTTTCTCTCTCTCTCTCTCTCTCTCTCTCTCTCTCTCTCTCTCTCTCTGTATCGTGGCCAGTTCAGCCTGCCCTGGGGGTAGGGCTGGCATGGCATGTGGTGCGAGGGATCGAACCCTGGCCCCTGTGGTTGCCTAAACTTTCCTAAACAGGTGCTTTAGACTGCTGAGCCATCTCACCCATCCTCTTTCTTTTTTATATACTTGGTTGTTGCAGGGTCTCCCTATGCAGCTAGGATTCATGGTGATCCTCCTTCTTTCAGCCTCCCCAGCACTGAGATTATATGCATGTGCCACTACACCTGGACCCTGGCAGGTTTAGCCTTCCCTGGGGGCAGAGTCAGCATGACAGGTGGTGCTAGGGACCGAGCCGTGCTCCCTGTGCTTGTCTTAGCCTGCTTAAGCAGGCACTTTAGTCCACTGAGCTATGTCATGGGCCCCTGGCTGTTCTTAATTTCTCTGGACCTGGGCTCTTAAGTATGGAAACTACATTGTTCCAGATACCAGTCCTTATGGGTTCTAGAATGGTATTAACCAAACTCTGTCACTATCCTGCTCTATAATCTTAAATAAGTCACATTATGTCTGTGGACTTCAATATACAACATGAGAGACTTGGACGACATTACAGATCAAAACCTCAGTACAACTTGAGGAAGTGATCATCACTTTACAGTTGACGTCAGAGAAAGTCCTCGAGCCAGAGCCATATGAATGGAATCTTCTAGAGCAGCAGTTCTCAACCTGTAGGTCATGACCCTGGTGGGGATCGAATGACCAAGACACAGGGGTCGCTTAAAGCCATTGGAAAATACATATTTAAACCTATGCTATGCCATGGTGAAATGTTATTTATTGGAATTAGTAAAATGAAATAGTCACCAAAATTATTTTCTGATTTGGGGTCACTGCAACACAAGGAACTGTATTGCGGGGTCACAGCATTAGAAAGGCTGAGAACCACTGTTCTAGAGGGCTTCTGCATTTTGAATGCCCTGTTGATTGGAAAGCCAGGCAGCAGCACAGGCAAGCTTACTGGGATATCAGTGCAGTGTCACGGATGTAGACCAAGCCACAGATGTCATGTCTTTCCTAATGTCTGTGTCAATCAAAATATAGGGTATGTCGCCATACTCAGCAATAGGCGGTCTTTGGACCTAGGTGTGCATTGTATGATTTGGCTGGTTTATTTCTTTTTAGGAGCTCTTTTAAAATTTTTATTTATTTATTAATTTGAGACAAGGTCTCTCTACGTGTTTCAAACTCACATTGATCCTCCTGTGTCAGTCTCCCCAGTGTTGGGATTATACGTGTGTGTCACCACACTCGATTTTGGGGCCAGCACAGCACTCCCAGGATTCTAGGGCCAGCATGGCACGTGGTACCAGGGGTCAGACCCATAGTCTGGTCATGTAGGTGCATAGACTGCCAAGCTATCTCCCAGTCATTTTCAGAAGCTCTTATCTCTCTCTGTTTCCTCTAGTGATATGGTGATTTCTCTGCTGGGTACAATTCCTAGACGGTGGCAGAAAATAGATGGATACAAGCATGTGCTTAGAGCAGTGGTCTTGGCTGCAAAAGAATCATGTGGGGAACTTGATTAAAATAACAAAAAAAGCTTCCTGGGGCTCATGTGCCCTCAATCAACATCTCTGGTTGTGGAAGCCAGAAAGATGTGTGTCCTAAAAACTTCTTGCAATGATTCTAAAATTCAGCCAAGGCTGTGAGCTAGTGACTGTGAAAAAGTGTCTGGGAGTGGCAGAGATTTTAGTGGATCCACTCTTCACCTCCATTATAAAATCACTCAGCCTGAGCAGAGTTTGGCCAAATCAGAACAAAGAGACTTCTTTCTGTAGACATCTGTGCGAAAAAGCACAGACGCTTGTGGGCTTGGCTACACTTACTAAACTACATTTTGAGGCATTTAACTTTAATGGCTGAGGTTTATGAAGACAAAGATTGGCTCAGAATTGGCAAAAATGTTTAAATAGTCAGCAATAATCATGGCTTCAATTAAGTTCAATTTACTTCTTTGTTTTCTTTTTTTTCTTTGTAAATTTCTACTTAGTCATTTTGAGAATTGGTTCTTAATGAAGTATATGCAAAATTGCCCTGAATATAAAAATTCATGCTCAGATAAAATTTTTAACAGAGTTTATCTTTTTAAGTTGTCTTAGGCCTGGATTAATATATATAGCACAATATATATTAATATAAACTGAGTATGGGACCATGTAATTAGCTCAAGAAATTTCTCTAGATAGTAGCTTCTAGACCAACAGCCTATGCTAAAGTCTTATCTTGTGGCTTTAAATAGGGACCCAGTTTTGCCTGGTAGCTGGAAAACGGCATCTACATAGCATTGGCGGCCCCTCCACTTTCTTCTAAGCCTGTGGCAGACATGACAAACCAATTGCAGCATATCGCCTCACTGGCTTTGATGTTGTTTTAGAAACTCTCAGAACACTGGCTCAGGAAGCACTGCCAACTGCCCAAAGGTAGCTCTCACACAAACAATTTGTAGCTGTGGTACAAGGGTTAGAGTGTGGGAAAAGGCAGCAGGATAGTGCGGAAGAGCAGAAAGGTCAGTCATCTGGCTCTGAACAGGGTACTTTCTTTGGCTAGGTTTCTTGTCTATTTCTTGTTTCTCACATATGAAAAGGGAAGTCTGTTGTAGTTTTATTTTTTAATGTTTTTCATTGGTTTCTTGCTAGCCGATGGCTTTGTCCCTCTGGTAATGAGGAGGAACAGGAGTTAATGACTCTGCTTTGGTACTTTTAAGAAACATGAGGTGGATAAATCCACGCCTGCATTTACTTTTCAAAATAACAATAGATAATCTCTAATAACTGTGACAGTTTTGAAAGAGCAGTACCTATGACTTATATAGTCAATGTTATTATATTTGTACAGTTTAGGCTCCTGCTGTATACAGTAAATTGGTGATGTTTAGAAGCACAGTTGTGTTAATCTGAGAAATAGATATTCAGAATAGATTTATTTTGAAAGAAGGAATTTTTAAAAACTCAAATCTCTGAGACATTTTCACTATTCTAAAACCCAGAATCCCACCTTTTGACTGGTTATATTCAACTCTTAAAATGTTGACCAATTTGTAGATAAAAACTTCCGAAATGGAGTTAAAAGAGCATGTGGAAGAATAGGTGGGCAAAATTGGCCATGGACTTAGTCAGAAAGTCCTCCTGCCTTATTTGGAAACTCCTGCCTGGATTTTTGATCCCAGACCTCCTCTTTCTATGCTGGCCAGACCTCCCCAACACCTTGAATGACACACTTTGCTGAATCCATCTGTTCAGAGAGTTGCTGCCTGTGGGGGCAGTTTCACTGTATAAAGGCCTGTTTCAGAACGCAGAAGAGACATCAAGCGCGTAGTGCCCACAATGTCTTCTTTTTCTTTCTTTCTTTTTTTTTTTTTTTCTAAACATGACCAGTTTAGAGACAAAACCAAATCAATCAATGTACTCAACCTTTCCCATCAGCTTCTTCTGTTGGCGTTGATGCTGATCTTAAACTCCCAAGACCTTAAAGTTCTCTCTTTCAGCTTTAAAGGAGCATGAATAATCGTTTCATAAAGACGCAGCACATGAATAAAATGCAGTGCTCTTTGAGGGTGTTATCCAAAATACAAAAGGTGTGATTCATAATGCTTCTTTTACTGTGGAAAATGCATGCTTGCTAACTTGGGCTTCAGCTGTTCTTAAAAGAAAATCTGCAGATAGAGCAAAAGGGCAAAAGGGTGACATCTGGCATAACAGACTTTCGAAGATGGTTTTGGCATAAAGCCTGCATTAAACAACAGAAGCAGAAAAAAAATCTGTTGAAATAGAAAGAAAAATGAGGACAATACAACACTGGCTTCTTGTCTTAAGCAACCCGTTTAAAGCCAGGGCAACAGTTTTGTTGCTATCATGACCTGAAAGGGGCCGTCGCCTTTAATACTGGTTCCGAAAGACAAAAGCATGTGTCTATTGATATTTTCTCAAGTGGAGGAGTTCAAATCTTTCAGCAGTTTCCAGCCACTGTGTGCTTGACTTTGCCTTCTCGTCTGAGGCAGGAGCATGTGGAAATGTCCACGTTTACACAGGCTCTCCTCCACTCCACCAGCATGGATCCTTGCTAACCGCGGCGCAGCAGGTATGGCTGGAGGTATCGAGAATGTATTTCATCTTTAAAACAACCATGGCAAGGAAATTATGAGCTCTGTAGTTTGAGAAGAAAATAACAGTTTTCTTGGTACAAACAAGGGACAAATGAGGATAAAGTTTCTAAATCATGTAATTATTCAAGACATTGAAAGATAAGAATTATTGTACAGAATTACCTTGGCAGGCTTAAGACTAGTAATTTTATGGGCTCTATTTTAGACTCTGTCATTTTGCCTGGATCAGCTCAGCTTGAAGTGAAGTGGGTAAATGAAGGGGAAGCAGCAACACAGCTATTGATTCTGGGTGATCAATAGCAGATTGTTTGACAGCTCTGAGGCAGTGATTCTGCTGCATGATGAGTGTGCGCCCTTTGGTTAGCTGGGATCTGCACGGTCTCGGTCAGATTGCACCTGTTGCTTTGATTTGCATACACATCTGTGAGGTGACCGCGTTGTGGCCACAGTTCTGTTAAAAGCTAGCCTTTGTGTTTGGCCTTGGACCCCAATCAGTCACGCTGGTGCTTGAAATTCACGGATGGAAGAGACTTCTGCTCCGCCCTACTTTCTCACATGGAGATAGACGCAAGTAAGCAGATTATCAGTGCTGTGACCTTGATCTGCACATGGCTGTATCTCCGGGAGAGTTTGGCATGTGAATTGGGACATAATGTGGCCTTAGAGAATCGCTTATGAACAGACCTGTGTTGCCTTACATGATTTAGAAAGTCAAGATTCCAGAGGTTGAGCACTAGTTTTTGGTTAAGAGAGAGAGGGGGAAAAGAGAGCGAGAGAGAGAGAGAGAGAGAGAGAGAGAGAGAGAGAGAGAGAGAGAGAAAAGTACAATAACAAATAACTGAATGACACTTAGAAACCTTGCTAGGGTGAAACTCTTTGGCTCAGACGTTGAATTGCATTAATCTTCGTTCCTAAATTCTCATTCTAATACTAAAAATGCAGACACACTATTTGGCTGTTAAGTCAAGAAGAATTACAAATTTAAAAAGATGTTAAGTGTAAAGAGCAAGAGAGACTGAGAGCTGCACTTTTCAGGGGATTTATCTGGAACAATAATGAGGAATTCAATTATCTCATGTCAGACCAACCTGAAGATAAAGGACAGTAGGTTTATTATTTTTCCTTTCTTTGCTGTCTTGTTTAAGAGTGGGATGACTTATGTCAAGTTGGGTGGTGTCTGGTGGCATCACCTCGTCACACTGAGTTTCTTACAAGATGACAGTAGATCTAAAATGCAAATGAACCAGACTCAGATACCGATGAGTATATCTGAGTCAGGAGGAAATCGTAGAGAATGGCAGAGGCCCGAGGAACTGAACCCAGCATTTGTCTCTAATTCTAATCATGCCACAGGAGCATTATCTCCCCTGTGAGATGTTGCAGACAATTATTCTTCCTTGCTGCCCAGGGTTGATACAGATGGGGACGGTGTGACAGCCACCTACCGTCACTCTTCCGGCCTCATCTGCCTTCTTTGGTTGTATTAAAAACTGAAAACTCCTTCTCAGTGTGATTGCGTCTTCCCATGAAATATTAACTTTGACAAGTTTTGTTCTTCTGCCACAAGCAACTAGAAAGATAGGAGATATATATATATATATATATATATATATATATATATATATATATATATATCTGTTTTCACAAATTAGACAAAAGGCACTGCAAGGCTGTGGTACCTGAGAAGCAGACAGTAAATGAGGTGAGCTGCTCAATTTCCCCAGAGTCCCGTGCCTGGTACTGCCAGGTATCAGGAAACCAAAGAAAGCCTTGCGGTTCTGCTGAATTGAGGACTTTAGGGCCCACAGGGCAAGGAGGTAATCATTTTTCAAAGCCAAATCTAGAAAGAAGAAAAATTTTGAGCTTCCGGACGCCGTGGCTGAGTTCATCTTTGGATACTGTTTGTATAAACATCAAAGGAATTTTGAAGTATGGTAGCAGGTGAGGGGCTGGTGGAATGCTGCAGACCAGGAAAGCACACGACTCTAGGAAGGCATAAAGCTAAGAATGTGTCACGCGTCCTCCAGCCAGAATGCCTGCACTTTCTTAGCTGGAGCCATGGCTTCAGTCCTCAGCAAGTGCCTCCTGCGCTGGTGGAGGTGGATTTTCCTAGCAGGAGGATGGCTCTGTGAGCACTGGAGCAACAACAAACTCAGAAAACAATCAAACAAAACTTAGAGCCACAGAAACATCAAAGAAATGAAAATGTCTATACTGTAAGCCAGGACAAAGAACAAAGAATAAAACAAAGGCCAGCACTGGGAATCATTAAATTCCACCCACTGAGCAATATGTTGGTGTTCGAGGAAGTAAAATGAATGGCTAAGTTACCCAGGACAAAGGGAAACTTCAACAGAAACAGATCCAGATAGAGATCTTAACATTGACAGAAAAGGATCCTAAAAAACAAAAATAAATGATTGTGAATTGTACAACTTTAAGACTGCAATAGAAAAGAATGAACATTGGGGACCAAGAAGTGGAAATGCGTAAAAGATCCAAAAGAAACTTAAAATAATAAAAATATAATGCTTGAAATTAAAAAAGTATTTATTTATTTATTTATTTATTTATTTATTTATTTATCTCTCAGAGGAAATCCTCTCCAGGAGTGCATTAACAATACCATGGACAGAGCAGAAGAAATGGTTAGTGATCTTGAATACATAATGATTGGCACCACTGGAAAAGAATCACAGAGAGAAAATGATGAAAGTGTGAAAGGACTCCAGCAACAGGTGGGGCAGTGTCAGTGTGCCTACTATGTGTCTGAGATCCAGAAAGGAAAGAAAACCCCATTGCTGAAGGGAGGGCAGCGTGTAGGAGTGCTATATTTCTTAAAAAGTTTGCCAACATTGCTCCATATGCATGAATACTTCAACCTATAGATTCAAGACACTCCAATAGACTCCAGCCAGATTAATAAAACACAAAAGTACACCATTGTGTAGCACACTGAAGTTGTTGAAATCTGTGCTGAGAAAATCTTCAAAGACACCCAAGGAAAGACACAAAAATCTTAATTCACAAATAAAAGCAAAACACACACACTTTTAAAACAACTCCAAGTCTAGCAAACTGCTAGTGGGTCTGAACTAAAATGAATGTTAAAAAATTTATTGTTTTCAACAGAAGAAAATTAGTATAGCTAAAACTTATTTACAAAAATAAAGGAAAGTGGCTAGGAAAAGTATATATGTGGTAGATGTAGAAATTTTAAAATCTCATTTAAGAATTTCTTAAGATAAAATTTTTAAAGAGAAATGTGCATTATGTGGGCCATAGCATAGGTGAAAGAGAAGATAGGAAAGCAGTGGTCCAAAGGATGGGGGTGGGGAAGAAGGTCATGGCTACAGCGGTATAAACTATAGTGCAGCTGCTTTTTGAAGTCGACTCTGGGGAGCTAAAGTTCTATGTGCTACAACACAGTGCAAACTCCTGGGGACTGGGTGTATGTGTATAAAAAGCAAGCTCATAACAGAAATAGCGCCATAAGCAAATAATGCTGCAGAAGCAGGGGAATAAGAAGGCAGCAACGCCCAAAGAAGGCCAACAGGAAAATAATGACAAAACTGTGCATGTGAAGCATCCGTATTTCTAACCACAGTAACAATATGCTATAGAAGTATGCTGATTAAAAGTAGGCAGAGCAGCCAGGCATGGTGGCACAGGCCTGCAATCCCAGCACTTTAGAGGCTGAGTGAGGAGGATCGATCTGAGTTTGAGAGCAGCCTGAGCTACAAAGTGAGACCAAGACCCGCCTGAGCTGCAGAGTGATACTTTGCCCCCAAAAAGAAGAAAAGTAGGCAGAGGAATGTCCTATAGAATGAAAAGGCAAGATATGGTTATACTGTCTCTAAAGGAATGCATTTTAATTGTAAAGCAAAAAATAAACAAGAAAAGAAAAGTCCACTGTGTGTGAATCAAAATGAAAAGAAAGTTGCAAAGGCTACACTAATAGCAAAATGGACTTAAAACCCAGGTATGCACCACATACAATAGCCTGTTTTATTATTTAAATTTGATCAATTCATAAAAATTATATGACAGTCGTAAGCATGGAACTATTTAAATAAAGGATGCTAAAGCTGATGCAATGGAACTTCTAAAGGGATGAACACTGACAGACTTCTCTCTGCACTTTATACAATAAAAGAAAACGTGTTAGGTTAGAGAGTCTCTGAGCACACTGCCAGCCCCCTTGTGCACACTGTCGTGGAAGAATAGACAAGTGTTGAAGGAAGACGCTGGACCATAGCAATGCCAGAAGGAATTTTACAAATTGAAATCATACAAATTATGTTTTGAATACACAACAATTAATTTAGAAGTCAATTACCATCAAATCAGGAAAAAATCTTCACGTGGTTAATGTAGCCAATAAATTTCTAATATTTAAATAATCCGTGGGTCAAATAATGATATTAAAAGAAAATTAGAAAGTATTTGACACGAGTAGAAGTTAAAGTATAACTTTAATAATTTTAAAAAAGCAACTAATATAATGTCTAAAAGACATTCATAACATTAAATGCTTATAACTGACAAGAACAAAGGCATAAACTAATGACAACGTGTAGCCAAAGAAAATGTAAGCGTGAGTTCAAATAACAATGAAATAAGTCAGAAGAAAAAATGATAAGGGGTAGAAGCCAATGAACCAGAAACAATAGAGAAATTCAATGAAATCTGACACCAGTTTTTTGAAAAGAAATCAGCACAATTTACATTTATAAGCATGTAGCATAAAATAATGGAGAGTAGACAGAGGCAAATGACTGGTATTGTTAATAGAAAAAGATTCACTTATTAACATTCAAAGGATAACTCAGAAGTATTAGAGATAAGTTTACACCAGAAGAGTTGACAACTTTGTTGAAATGGATGAATTTCTTGATGATTCACTGAATGCATCAAATCATCCTGAACTTGTAGGTAAACATCTCTGAAAAAATTTCAGCCTCACTTTACTTCCCTGGTGATGTAGTCTACCCTATATGGGAAAATATGTATGCAAGCTGTTATAAGAAACAGAAGAGGAGGAAATTCTTTACAAAGATGTTTAGAAGTCAGCATCTGGGCAAGTTTCCTTTGTCTGGTGAGGACTTGTATTACCCTGACACCCAAACCAGGCAGGCATCTTACTAGAAAGGAAAACAGCAAGTATTCTTCATGAATATGCATGGAAAACAGATTGAGTCCAGTTGTTTATAAAATGTGTTTTGAAATATGTGTAACGCAAGATCAAGCCGCTTAATTCAAGTAATATAATGTTGGCTTAAATACATCAGTGTAAATGACAATGGCTACAAAAGAAAAAGTGTACCCGTACCTTTGTAAAGAAAAACTGAGTATTCATGACACACAGAAAAAACTCTGAAAAGAGAGAATCAGGGATTGAACTCAGGACCCTGTGCTTTCCAGGGAAGCACTTATTCCACTGAGCTATACCCCCAGCCCTAATGAAAGTTATTTAAAAACCCCTATTCTTAACATCATATTAATGGTGAAATAATGAATGTTTTCTCAAGTGCTGTTTGGGAACAAGGTGACATGTCTCTGACCATTACATTTATTTTCAACAATGCACTAACATTGGAGACGAGAAAATAAGCTGAGAAAAATAAATAATGAGTATAAATATTGGTAAGAAGGAAATGAATTTGCCTTTAATAGAAAATAAATGATTGACCTAAAAATTTTAATTAATTTGCAGAAAACTATCAAAGTGAGCTTAGTAACATCAAAGGCTATATAAATTAATATACAAAATTAATAGGATTTTATAGATGTCTTAGCAATGAGCAATTTAAAAATAACACAATGATATATCAAAATACAAATACTTAGGAAAATATTTGATAAAATAAGTATAATATTTGTACATACTTTTACATAGAAACCTATAAAACACCGTTAATATTTTTCTTAAGATAAAGAAAGTCAGTACCATGTCCATGGGTCAGAAAACCTAATATTAATGAAAGTTAATTTTACATAAATTGATCTGTAACTTCAACAAGATCAAAATATAAATCTAAGCAGGATGTGTCAGGGTAAAAATTAATATGATTCTAAAATTTATATAGAAATAGAAGCATTTCTAATACTAAAAGCAACTGCGATAGCCATAAATACGCCAACCTCCCCCAACAAACAAGTCAACCAAACAAAACAAGATTATGTGCACCCTTGGGAAGTGGTGACTATGTTATCTTATTTTCTATGAATGAAAGTGACTTTGCAGATACAATTAAATGACACACAATGAGGTGGTAAAATTCTTCTTCAAGAGGGCCCAATCTGTGCTCACAGATCCTTAAGGAGAAAATGACCTTTCAGGTCAAGGTCAGACATGTGAAACAGAAAAATGGGGAGGAGAGATCTGAAACATGAAAAGGACTTCTGCTGGTTCTGAAGGTAGAGGCAAAGGCGACATGCCAACAAATCAGGGTGACATCTAGAAGCTGAGAGAGCTTTAGCTGAATGCCAGCAAAGAAAGGGTCATCACTTTTAAAATCACGAGGGACTGAATTCTACCAACAACTTGCCAATAGCAAATGATTTCTGCCCTAGAGCTGTAATACAGGTACACAGTTCTGCAGACAGCTTGATTTTACCCAGTGAAATTCATATGAGACAAGACCAATGGAATTCTGGGTAATATATTTGTGTTGTTTTTAGATGATTATCATAGGAACAATAAATGTAATATAAGGACGTTCTAAGAAAGAAAATCATTGGAAGAATATCAGCTGATATTAAGATTTACTATGTAATTAATATAGAATGAATGACATTGGCATAAGGATGGTATGTAAATTGAGATTCTCAAGATTTTTAGTTGCAGGATCCTTTGACACTTCAAAATGAGAATTTTAAAGTGCTGTTTATGTGAGTAATATGCATTTTATGTGTTGTTATCTACTGGACATTTTAGTTATATTTAACATAAAAATAAAATGTGAGAAATTTTAAAAATAGTATTTGAAATATTTATTTTAAACATCCACCATAAAATAATTATACCACTTTCATTACCAAAAATCTTACTTTTATGAAAAATGACTGTGATGATCTGAAATCATCCTCCCTGAGAATTAGTGAGAAAAGTGACATTATTTATATTTTCAAATCTTTAACATGTCTGGCACATAAAAGAGAAATGTATCTTCATTTCTATCTCTACTTGTTGCAGTATCATCCAAAATGCATACTTTAGAAAATTTCACATGAAAATTTATGAGAATAAATTGTTTCTTACTTATGCTATAAAAATTGTTTTGGCTTCAAGGTCCTCCAAATGGGTAGCTGAGAGTCCAACCACATTCCAAGAGCACTGGTACAGATTAGTAAAACAGAATGTAGTCTAGAAGTATGTCTATTTATATGTACACAGCTCTGTTTGAAAAGCATTAGAGAACCAATACAATGCAAAGGGATAATCTTCCCATCAAATGTTGTGGAACCACTCAAAAATGAATCTCTACCGTTCCCTTTCACACCATTCAAAAATTAACTCAAAATGGATTATACATGTAAATATAGGAGATAAAACCATAACTTTCTAGGTAAAAAATAGTTTTTTGTAACCTTGGGTTAGGTTAAGATCTTTTATGCAGGATTGTGAAAAGCATTAAGACAGAAAAAAAAATTAAGTCATATATAATCTAAACTTTTGCTATCTTGTAAGAAAATGAAGGCATTATAGACTGGAGTGAAATATTTGTGAATCATTTATAACAAAGAGCTCTTATCCAAATATAATAATCCATGTTTGCAACCTTCTTAGAAAGCTAAATATGTAACCAGTGTTGACTCCAACATTTCATATCTAGGATTTATTTGTAGAACATGGAAACATATGCTCATAGCTTGTAAGCGAGTGTCCACTACACAATTCATAGTAGAACAACAGGATACTACCTATATGTACATTTACATTAGGAGATCCACAGTTGGCATTATACCTATATATTACTCAGAAATAAAAATCTGCTTGTATTGCTATTTGTAACTACATGTAAAATCAGAAGCCTTATGCTAAGTGAAAAAAGAGACATAAACAGGTGTATAAAGTATGATTTCATTTGCGTGTGGGTAAAACTATAGTGATTAAAAGCAGACTATGCTTCTCTGAGGCCAGGTGATCCAGATGATAGCTGACTGGGAAGAGACACGAGGGAACATTTTTGGGATTGTGTGAAGCTTCTCTGTCTTCATTTTGGTAGTTACATAACTGTATGATTTCTTCAAACTCTTTGAACTTCACACTTACCATAGGGCATTTTATTTTCTATTAATGGCTCACCAACAAAAGCCAAATCAAACTATACCTCAAGGTCATCTAGCCATGGCTTTGGATAAGTTAAAACATGCTACCTTGGGGTTTGAAAGGCTGAAATGAGACAGATGATGTACTTAGGCAGCTCTTTTTGCTTTTCCTTGGCAAGCAGGTAGTGCAGACATTCCATTTGTTCTGTAGCAGAGCTAAACAGAGTTGTGCGTCCAGTCATTTGCTTTGCCAGTGCCAGGAGACAGGCAGAGGACATCCATTCTGCTAGTGCAGATTGTAGCTAGTGTTGAATGGTTCCGAAGCTGGCAGCTATAATGGCTGCTGATTTACGGAAGTTCTGTTATTGTGGCAGCCACTTGGCTGGGTGGCTTTCCAATCGGTGTTAGTTTTGGGGCCAACGGTTCTCTAATCGTTGAAGAGGAACTCCTGATTCTATGGTCTGGCTTTCGGAGCAATTCCTTTTGATCCCAGCCTAGAACCTTTTTTCTTTACATCTGTTACTGAGTCTTTAATGTCTACTGTATGATACCCTACCATAAAAAGTTCTTCATTTCAGCTAGCTACAGTGGAATTTGTTCTTTATCCAAGCCTTAGTATACTGTGTTAGACACACACTGTATGAGGGACAAATGAGATGAGATTTGTGAAGAACTTTGTACTTGGTAATTAATAAAGAACTGAGATATTTATTGCTATTGCCTATATTATCATCTGATGCTGTGTATACACATAATGAAGAGACTATGAGAATACAAAATAGAGTTGACTTGACTTGTTCATCTACTCAGAGAAAACTGATATTAAGTAATAATGTGATAGCTGTCTAGCAATCCTCGTTTCTCAGTGTTTTCTAGTTTGCCTACAAGATCTCCCCTATCCCCACTCCCCTAATGCCACCCTCTACCGCCCTGCGGTTTGCCTATCAGATTCTAGACAAACTTGGTCTTCTAGAGCTCTGATTAAAGTATATTAAATTTATATCTGCCTTAGGAAACAAGTGCAGAGTATTAAGGTAAGTCTCAGGGGTCTGGCTCCAGCTGATAAATAAATTTAAAATTTATGTGTATTTTATCCAATAGTTATCATCGGAAAATCTGAGGATACTATTGTTGGTAGATGATAAATCACAAAGAGTGAGAAATACTCCTAAAGGCAGAAGATAGGCAAAGGCTGTTCTACTTTAGAAAATAAATAAATGGGGGGAGGACAAAGTTAGATTTGGAAAAGTAGATTTTGAATAGCAATCCTAACTGATCATCCAGGAATATTCTATGATAGGTAGATTCTGAGCAGTGAGGAAGAAGGTGGAAGAGCTAGCGCTAATTTATGGAAAACTAATTTGGTCCAATGAGATGTCTTTGAGGGAGTATTACAGGGTCATCTAGCTAGAGGGCTGCTGCAGAGGTACTTTAGGTGGAAAGTTGTCAACTTCTGCTGTCTTCAGGGGAAGAACAGAGATGTGTAAACTGTTCATGATATAATGACCTGCTTGACTCAGTACATCGAATGCGGGACCAATTAGTGAATATCCACCGGCAGGCTCAGTCTCACCTGAGGCTCTGAGATCAGTTTGGACCCGGGTGGCGATTAAGGTCAGTAACTCCCTGGCTTAGTGTGCATCTCAGCATGGCAGCGCATTTTCCTAGATATCTTGCTGGAAATTTTGCTGTGGGACCCGCGAGCCATCCTTCACTTCCCCCTCACTTCTTTCATTCAGTCATCTCTCGGTGATGTGATTTCAATACGTGGCTTGTGTGTTCAGGGGCAGAACACGCTCCTCGGTCCCTAAATGCAGCAGTTTTCTGACGGGTCCTTCCGTCAGAGCTGTTCCTGTTCTCCCCCTCCTCCTCCACATCGCGGGCAGAGATCTCTGTGCTTTATGGAATTAATGTCAAACCAGATTGTGTCACGGTCTTGATTACATATCCCAAGCAAAATTATGTTAAAACTCCTCCACGACCTGATCCAGAACTGTAATTTCTGGTTTCTTTCCTGTATATCAAGTTCTCTCTTCCTCTGTGTGGGGCTAATGCTTCCACTGCATTTTGTCCTCTATAATCTTATGCTTATGATTTTTCCATTGTTTAGAAGCCACCGAGTTTTAACTAGAATTTCTCTACTAATCATGGCAAGTTTTAGAATTCCAGGGCAACACTCATTGTGAAGTTTCTGTCCCCCCCCCCCCAACCCTCACCAGTGGAAGAAATCCTTCATTTCCAACTCAGTGTTAGTGTCAAACTTTAGACTTCCACAATGTAGGGACCGTGAAGCTAGTGTGTGCAGTTATATCCTAAAAGTGTCTAAATTGTATGCAAATACAGGAACAGAGAAAATTCTTGCCGTATTGCCTTTATGTTCCCCTCTCCTTCCCTTTTCAGGAGTTAACACTACTCTCTGTTGCACTCTGTTACCTTTAGACCCTAGCTAATATGTCCAGGTACACATGTGAACTGACCAAAGCTCACTTTCTCTTATGTAGGTGAACACATAATGTATACTTTGTTCTGCAATTTCCTTCTTCTGATTTTCAGTATGCCTTGGTCAATGTGAGTGTAGATAGACCTACCTCATTCTTTCTTGATTTGATGTCAGTTGTCAAGATTTATTTCAAATAGATTGTTTTTGCCAAACTCTTCTTGGCAGATATGTTACCATTTCTATAAGACTTAACATTGAATATTCCCATATAATTATATAGTATTTTATAATATAATTATATCAGTATTTTATAATATAAGTTTATGTTTGTAAGTCTTCCAATTTCAGCCCTAAGTAATCTTTTGAGCCCTTCAAACAAAGATTGGGTCTCAGCTTTTAGTGACTAAATAATTTTTGTAGTACACCTATTTTCCCCATAAGCATAAATGTACTTGTTAAGACTGGAATCATTCTCATTTGACACCTTTTTATATTCAAATGATTAACTCCCAGATCTCTGAACTGTTTAAGAAGAGGTAACATTTATGTTATTTTTCTTAGCATTTTGTGGACTTTCTTTGGTTATACCTCAGAAACATTCTGTCCCTTTTTGTAAAGTATCAACTTTCACAATGAATATACAGAAACTAGGAAGAAATTTCATTGTCCTAGGTTACCAGTGCCCTAGCTTGAACTTGCATTTTAGACTGAGGCTCTGTTGAATTTTTTGTAGCTATCTTTTCCTCTTACAGAGGTTAACTAAAACCCATCTTCAAAATTTATCTCTTTAACTTTTCTTTTCTTTCTTTAAACTAAAAATAAACAAGGTTTATTTTATTCACTAAGCTTTAAGTTAGTTATTAAGGGAGAGTTTAATAAAGAAATATCTTAGGGATGGCTTTGGCCCAGCCAACCACTCAGAATTGTCGCCGACTTGTCTGCGTCTCTTCTGCTTCTCAATCCCTTCTAATTTTTCTCAGTTACTGGACTAATCTACATTTGTTAGCAATTCTTGTGAACACCTGAAAAACGATGGCCAGTCAAGCAATGAACAGTGGATAGTCTTTATAAATCAAATAATATTTACTTTACTTATTAAATATGAACCTAAGGCTAGACAGAAAGCTCAGTGGTAGAGCACCAAGCTAATGTGAGGGAGACCCTGAGTCTGTTCCTCAAATATATACATATAAGTGTATATATGTTATGGTTCGTGTGTATTTGTTCCCCCAAAGCCTTATGAGGTCATTGAGGTGCAGTTCTACAGTTTATGATTAATACATGATTCAAGGCAGGGATTATGGATCTGTGTACTTCTGGGATTACAGGTGTGAGTGCTACGCCCAGCCTGAGGCAGATAGCCTGAATGTGACAGAAGAGAGAGAAAGACACAAACTTGCTTTCTGTCACCATTGTTGCTGCTACTCTTCCTTTTGCTTTTTGCTTTTTTTCCACCACCACGAACTGCTGCTCTCTGCCATGTGCCAGTTTGCCTTGGAGCCAGTTGAGTATGGACTGAAACCTCCAGTAACTGTGAGCTAAGTAAACCTTTCCTTCCTTAATTTTGAGTGTCAGGTATATTCCCCAGCAATGGGAAAAGACTGAGACAATATATATAACTATGTGTATTATACAAACAATATAAAATGTCCACATTCTTTACATGGATATATACACATTATTGTTTGCGCTCTGAGAACACAGGTTTATTCACATATAGCCTGGGGGCACACGGCATGTCACATCTCATACATTCTCAGAAATAAATGAGCACTGCTGCTTGACCCAAAAATACTTGACACCTACGCACTTGGTAGGAATAATATTAATTTTTTGATGTTTATCATAGTAGCTGGATACTCTTTCTCACCTTATTATGGTATGTATTATTATGAATAGCTCAACATTTTACAGATGGTTTCTCTCTGGGGTCTGAAGCTGGAGTCAGGTGCCAGGGTAGAGCATGCAGACAGGCGGTCTATACTCAGAATTACTTCTCTGCTTTGAAACATCAAATCACTACATATTTTTATTCAGTAACACTTGAATGTTTCTTTCTTTTTCTTTTCTTCTTCTTTTTTTTTTTTTTTTTTTTTTTTTTTTTTTTTTTTTTTTTTTTTTTTTTTTTTTTTTTTTTTTTTTTTTTTTTTTTTTTTTTTTTTTTTTTTTTTTTTTTTTTTTTTTTTTTTTTTTTTTTTTTTTTTTTTTTTTCTGTGTGGCAGACTGGTATTTTCCAAAAATGACTACACCAGTATGTCAAATCCCTCATGGTTTCAAGAACTTTTGTCCCTTTGCTATTAATATGTAGAATTGGTGCTTCTCCCACTGGAACGGGGGTGGGGGTGGGCTTTGCACCTGAGACCAGGACTAAAGGAGGTAATGCTGTGGATTTGGAGTAGAGACATTCAGTCATAAATGGCACTGTGGGCTCTCATCTATGCCTAACTCAAGCCTGGTGAGAGCAGCCACACTGAGAACCCAGATGACAACCAGAAGCTGTAACTGGACATTTGAGTGAGAAGAGCTTTGAGGTGATGCCAGCCCGGACTACTAACTGCCTGGGACACCGTAATCATGGCCATGAATCACCTCATTAAGTCATTTCAGTGCACAGAACCATGGGACAGTGATGATGAGGGATTGTTACTGCTCTACATGAATGAGCGTGGAGTGTTTTGTTTTACGGCAAGAGCTACAAGGCTTTGGGGTCTGGGAAATGGGTGCTGCTATGAAAACAAAATAAAACATGGGACTGTGTCACTGGGCCCAGGTGTTGGGAGAGAGTTGAAAAGGCTCTTGGCAAAACACATGTGAGAGGTTGTTGGTGAGCAACACATCATTGAAAGCCAAAGGACAGAGGACGTTTGCTTTTTTGTAGGGATGCTAATAATTTGTCACCTAGAAAATATGAAATCCACCTAATTAACTGACTGCTTTCACTAAGGAGTTCTCTAGGCAGACTGCTGAAAGCTCCAGCTGGTTTTATTCAGCCTGAAAGTTTAAAAACAATTTTCAAACAAAGATAAAGGAAATATAATGGAACCAGAACTTAGTGGCACGCTGAGTGGTAGCTCAGGTCTACATGAAGAAGAAAAGCTGTAAGTAACATTTAGTACTAGGACAATGAAAAAGACAGCATAAAGATTCTGGAGGCAAAGCATATTCTTCTCCTGTGTGATGCAAAAGACAATTGCAAAAAGTAATAATTATGAAAAGATATTTTAACAGATTTATCATGAACATTGATGTAACGTGTAGGATAGTAATAGGACAGTGAGGGGGAAGAGGTAATAACAGTGTACTGGAATAAAGTTTTGTAGATACTTCTCCCTCCACCTCTCTACTACAGTGCTGGTAAAATTCAGCAGCAAATTCAGCAGGTCCCGACCTGTTCATAGCTTGTAGAGTCTTCATTGCTGAATCAACTTCATTGTCTGTTATGGGTCTACTCAAGCCTTTTATGTCTCCTTGGTTCAATTTTAGTAAGCCACGCAGGCCTAAGTATACCACTTCTTCCATTTTTGCAATATCTTCGAGTAAGCTTCTGAAATAGTTCCTAACCATCTTCTAGATCTTAGTAACGTCTGATGTAATTTCACATTTTTCATTCCTAATATCATATGTGTCTTCTCTCTCTTTTAGGAAGTTAGGCTAAAGGCTTATCAATCTTATTTATCCTTCCAGAGAACCAATTGTTTGACTCCTTGAATACGATACTTGTCTAATTTCATTAATTTTCACTTTGAACTCTATAATTTTCTCCTTTTATTAACTTTTGATTTTTTTGTTTTTCTTCTTTTCCTAGATGTTCAGATGCACCACTGGGTTACCTTGATTCCCAGAAAATAAGATCTGCATGGGAAACAAGTTATAACAAGATTTTAGAAGAAGTATCTCCTGAAAATGAGCATTGTTGAATCTTTTGGAGCACAGTTTTACTTATTTTTCAGGGATTGTCTTTCTTTTTTCTTTTGTTTTCTGTATTTAGTACAGGGTCTACAGGTCTCACTACATAGATCAAATCGGACTTGTAGTGATCCTTCTGCTTTCAGCCTCCCAAGTGCTGGCTGGGATTACAGGCATGCAGCACCACGCCCAGTTGCACCACCATGCCGAGCCTCAATCACCATCTCCGTGTGCTCCCCGGGGACTGGGCCACCATGGCCCACCAGAGATGGAACCCCAACAGCTGTGCTCTGCCTAAGCAGGTGCTTTTGTGCGCTGAGCTACCAGGCCAGCCCAGCACTGTCTCTTTCAAGATATGCTAGGATTGTTCTCCAGTAGGTCTTATTTTCAGGAAAACATATTGTTTTATGATACTCTGTTTTTCTATTGTAAAGAGAAAAGACAATGAATTTATGCAGAATTTCAAAATAAGATAATAGGAAATAAATGGTGGTTATGACATTGCATATTGTCCTCAAAGTAGCTGCTCAGAATACAAGATACAGGCATGCAAAATTGATAATATGAGCACAAACCATTGCTTTCAATGAACTAGCAGAAATTAGCAATATAGTTGCTTTAGCTATCCTGCTATACATCTTTTCTTTCTTTTCATTTCCTTTTTTTCCTTTCCCAATCCCGGTTGTTCTTCCTTTTGAGCAGCTTCTTTCCCTTTTGTAGTATCATTGTACCGTTTAGATCTTACTTAGTCTTTTAATTTCTTACACAAAAGAGGCACCATGTTGCTTACATGTGCATGTCTGATTTATTTCATTTATGAGTATGGTCTCTAGTAACATCCATCTACCTATAAAAGTGTTTTGTCATTCTGGATAGCTGAGTAATACTCAATGGTAGAAAAATATCAAATTGTTTTATCCATTCCTTGGTTGATGGACATTGGTTTCTTTCCAAGATGAAGCTATTAAAAATTATGATGCTATAAATGTAAGTGCACATATATCATTGTGGTACAAGGCTTTTAATTCTTCTGAGAAAATAGCCAGAAGGGGAATAGGTGTGTCTAAAGAGGCCTTTAATCCTAGTTTTTTGTTTTGTTTTGTTTTTGAGGAATCTCCACACCGATTTCCACAGATATTGTATCAGTCTATATTTCTACCAATAGTGAAGAAGTGTTCCTTTTTCCCCACACTCCTGCAAACATTTATTATTGATTGGTTTCTTGATGATAGCCATTCTTTCTGGAATACGATGGAATTTCAGTATTGTTTTAACTTGATTTTATTGACCAGTGATATAAAAATTTTTTTCATACATTTATTTGCCATTTGTATTTTCTCATTTGAGAAATATATATTCATCTCAAATGCCCAATATTTGATTGAATTTGGGGGCTTGATTTTTTTTTTTTCAATTCTTTATGTGTTTTAGATAGAAATTCTTTCTGGGACAGTTTGATAATTGTTTTACTAATTTGTCTGTCTTTGTTTTTTTTTTTTTTTTCATTGTTAGTGATTTACTTTGAAGTACCAAAACATTTTAATAACATGAGATCCAGTTGCTGATTCTTTGAAGTATTTTCCAGGCAGTTTGGGTTTTGTTCATGAACTCTGCCTATCTCTGTTTTCAACATTTGTACCTACTTTCTCTTCTAGTAGATTTAGTGTTTCTGTTTGAATACTTAGAACTTTGATCTCTTTTGACTTTAGTTTAATGTATGCTGATAGACCTCAGTCTATTTTTAGTCTTCTATAAGTAGAGAGCCAGTTTTTCTAGCACCCTTTATTGAAGTCCATCTGTCTTCCAGTGAACATGTCCGGCCCTTTTGTCAAACAAAAGGTGGCTGAGTGTATTTGTAGGTATATCTACATCTTCTAATTTGTTCCACTGATTCTCTCATATACTTTTTTTTGCTGATTTTGTCATAGTAGTTTTGTAGCATAGCTTCCAGTCAGGGATTATTATGCCTCCTGCCTTGTGGTTTTTGCCCAGGATTGTCTCTGCTATTCTTGGTCTCTTTGGGTTCCAAATGAATTTTAGGAACTTTCTCTAGAACTGTGAGTTTTGCTGCTGTTATTTAAGTGCAGGAATTCATTGGAATACACAGCACTTTTCACTTACCACTGCTTACACTGTATCCCTCAAACTGATGTATTGCAATTTCATTATCATTTGATTCCAGAAATTTAAAAATTTCTCCTTTGATTTGTTTCCTAACCCAGTAATCATTCAAGATTTTGTTCAATCTCTGTGTTTTTATAAGTTCTATAGTTTCTTCTGCTGTTGAATCTATTTCATTCTATTGTGATCTGGTAAGGTGAAATAGATTATAGCCTTACTTCAGTACTCACTGGTTTTGGAACTTGTCAAAATTGGCAACTGCCACATTTCAATGAGATAAAATTGTTCTAGCATACAGCTCACACGTAAATTTCATGGAACAGGGCAGAACCCTGGCACAGTCATTCTTACTGTCTTGTACTGTTTTTCTAAGGCCTCATCATGAGTCACAAAAGCTCAATAGTGATACCATTAAAGTGAAAATGCTTATATTAACCCAGTGAAGAGCTAATATTAGCTCAGGAAAATGTGAAGATTGTGGGGAACTGTCACACATTATTTCTAGTGGCGTTATTCCTTATGAAAATAATTTATTTAAAACTCATTAGTTTGGGCACACACTGTGAAAGGATTCAATAACAAGCAATGGTGTATAGCTTTCAGTTCTTTTGCATTGTTTGTGGAATGTTTTGTGGTCTAAAATGTGGTCTATTTTGGAGAAAGTTCTGTTGCCTACTAAAAAGAATGCATATTGTGCAATTGTTTGGTAATAATATTGTGCATGTATCTGTTAAATTCATTTTTTTATGTTGTAGTTTAACTCTAAATTTTTTCTTGATTTTTTGAGGGTCTCGTTTACCAGTTTCTGTAATAGTGCAATGGTGAAGCCCACTGCTATAATTTTACTGGTGAATACTCTTCTATGTCACATAGTTTGTGTTTTACAAAATTGGATACACTGACATCCAGAACATATATATTCACCAGTGTTATTCCTACTTGATGAATTAATTGTTCTGTTTACCAGTATGTAGTGACATTTTTTGTCCTCTTTCATTGATTTCAGTTTGGAGATAATTTTGTTTGAAATTAGAATAACAAGTCAGGTATCAATTTTAGTCCTTTAACTTTCAGTCTGTGTCTGTGCATAATGTGTTTCTTCTGCAGGAAGAATACAGTTGATATTAGATTTTTTAAAACCCAATCTGCCAATCTATGCCTTTCGATTGAAGAATTAAGACCATTTACATAAAATATTATTATTGGGAAGTATGTATTGTTTTCTGTCATTGTATTATTTCTCCATTGCTTGACTCCTTTCTGTTTACCCCCGTTTAGCTACTCTTCCAGTGCGATTTATTTCCCTCTTTTTGCTCTTGGACGTTGTGCTCCTTGTCTCTACTTAAAATTCCTTTAAGTATTTTCTACAGTGCTATTTTGGTTATCATATCTTTAAAAAACCACCACAAAATGAAACATTATTCAGTGTTTTAAAACAAGAGAATTACAACTCACCCTATAATGTAGATGAACCTCTTAAAGGTAAATACTTCATCATCATACATACATGGAGTATCATAAGGGTTAAAATTACATCGATAACAGAGTATTATTTGGGAGTAGAAGCAAAAAGATACATAGTATATATCCACAGAACAACATTTTTTGGCAATAAAAATCAGTAGCTTTGATTTACTTAAAAATTTTGATCAACAATGAAGTCATTTAAAGCTAAGTTTAAAAGGTCAGTCACAAATGGCCTTATATGTTTTGATTTCATGACTCTCAGATATCTAGATAGACAGACAATAGATTCATGACTCTGGGGCAGTAGTGAAGAGAGACTATGATGGATAAGGGAGTTTCTCTTTTGGTTTACAAAAATATTCTAAAAATTATGTGACTGTTACATAGTTACGTGTATTCCTATAATAATTAATGGGTGAATGTTATGACATATGTATTACATCTAATAAAGACCTAAGGAAACAACTTTTAACAGTTAGTGGTCAAAATTTGAACAAAGAAAGGGTGAAGAGAAAGAAGAAAAAATCTTTAAATTTTTTTCTACATTAGGGCTAGTGAGATAGCTCAGCTGTCTGCAGCACCTCCTTAGGCAAGTGTAGGCAGGCACAGGGGTCCGCAGTTTGATCCCCAGCACTACATGCTATGCCAGCCACCTCCTCAGAGTGGGCTGATCAGGGTAAAACAAAACAAAAACAAAAACAAACTTTTACACTGGTCTTGGTAGTCAGTCATATCTGTAATTCAATCTACTTAAGTAGCTGAAATAGGAGGATCATAAGTTCAAGGCCAACTTGGGCAACATGGTGGGATGATACCTCAAAAAATTATTTTTCTTACAATAACTGTCTTAATGAAGGAAATATAAGAAACCAATTAAACATACGTAATAAGCTCATGATACCCAACTTTAGACAGATTTTTGAGCATGTCATTGAAGTAGAAGGATGCAAATATCTTCAATAATTAATGAGGGCAAGTAGCAAACATTTTAAGGACATTTTCTCATTTGCTACAGAAGCACAACTACTTTCTATTCTATCACTATAAACTATACAAGTAGTAGTAGAACTTCTGTCCAGGTATTTGATATATCTGAATTCTAAGATGTCACAGGATATTTTCAAGCTTCAGTCAAATTAGGCATTATTTTAGGAATCCAACCTCAACTCCTCTCACTGTATGTATGTCAAGGCCATTCACAGTTTGGTAAAGCTGGAAAATGGCTGCACAGTGCCACAAAACAATCACCATGATATATTCTTATGCAGAAAAAGGAAACGCTCAGGAGAGAGTTACTCATGCAGTGTTATCCTTTCTCTAAGAAATGGGGCAGGATGACTGCTATTAAGAAGCATGGAGGAAGAAGCTGTTTGAGTAGAACTGTTTTGTTTTACCTCCTTTGTTTAGTTTTCAAGTGTATCTGATTTTGTGGAGTTAGATATTGAACTAGCTTAACACATAAAATTGAACTTTGGAGGAAAATTATATTTCAAGCAAATCTTTAAGATCAAAAGTGAATGGATATGGACATTAGATGAAACGAAGAACACATTTTATTTATAAGAAAATAAATGTTCTAAACAATCAAGGAGAAAAACAAGAACACTTATTTCAAAGAACATTAGGCAGGTATTTTGGGCATCTGTTGCCTGACTTTCGGTGATTTTCTCATTGTCCTAGAAATGTTCATTTAATGTTTTCATTTTGCAACTTTCACAGAACATATATGCATATGCACAGCATTAAAATCTTTGTCGTTTTATTAAACTTCACCATGACAAAGTTTTTTTTTTTTAAAAAATGTATTTAGTATAGGGTCTACAGGGTCTCACTATGTAGATCAGACTCACAGTGATTCTCCTGTTTTCAGCCTCCCAAGCACTGAGGCTTACAGGTGTGTGCCACCATGCTCAGTCTCAATCACTGTCTCAGTGACTCTGAGGGCAGGACTGGCACGGCATGCTGGGGATTAAACCCCAATCCTTGCATCTGCTTAAACAGGTGCTTTAATCAGTTGAGCTATCTGGTTGGCCCTATGACAGAGATTTTGCCCTTACTTTTTATGAAAAAATGCTGACTCTGAAACACTGCTTAACCCACCCAGGTTCAGCGTCGTTCACTGAAGATGAGTAGTGAGATCACATGATCTATGAGAATACCACCGTTAGGATGTTTGCGAAATATGGATGCTCATGTCAAAAATATATAAATATCATGAGTGTTAATATTTTGAAAATGTATGCATCATTCTTATTACCTTGGCGATAGAAGAAGAAAGCTGGTTGAGTTTTCACACATCGTTTCAGAAAAGAGTTGATTCAGATAATTCTTCTAACATATGACAGAGGTGTGAAATTTAAAATTACTTGCAATATTTAGAAATATTATAATTTATATCTGCATATTTACTTATTTTAGTTTGTTTTTAGGGACAGAGTGTCACTGTAGAGTGCAGGCAGGCTTTGAACTCATTTATATAATACAAGTTAGCCTCCATTCATGGAGATTCTCCTGTCACGGCCTCCTGGGTGCTTGCATTACAGGAATATGCTACCATACTTGGCTGTTTACTTATTTTAATAAAAGAACATATATTATTTAAATGAAGCAAATGAGGCTGAGTTTAAACACAACAACCTGGGCTTGATCCCAGGTACTGCATGCTGTGCGGTGCTGGCCACTGAAACTGGGCATGGTGGTGCATGCCTATAACCCCTGTTTGGGAGAGGCTGAGACAGAAGGATCACTAAGAGTCTGCTGTGTAGTGAGACTCTGTGCCAAAGAAAGAGAGAAAGAAAGAAAGAAAGAAAGAAAGAAAGAAAGAAAGAAAGAAAGAGAGAAAGAAAATTAAAAAGCTACCAATGAATTATTTTTAATGACTACTATGAACTGCAAAGTTCAAGGGAATAAGATTGCACATTTTATACACATGTTTTGATTAAATTTCTCGAGAAAGTGATATCCAATTTAGATATGTATTCTTACAACATATTGCAGTGTTGCATATGCTATAGGTAATATAGGTGATGAATGTTCAGGCAACACATTGTAACTTGCTATAAGTAAAAACAGAATCATGTAGTTATGTTGCCCGCTACAAACAATGCACATTCTGCTATTGTGTGGTAAGATACTGTGTATGCCTCTGTTAAATTCATTTGTTTTATGATGTAGTTCAACTCTGAAATTTGTTTCTGGATTTATTTTCTTTGAAAGAAAAGCATAATCACCTTTTAAATGAGTACAATTGATAACAAAGTTCTATTGAATGGAGATTTTTTAAAATTAACATCAACTAGCAGTCTAACACCATATTAGGACAAATGGAGGTCATGCGGCCTGTCACTTAGCTCTTCTGTTGGAGTCACTCAGCTTAGTCTGACTACACCAGAGATGACCTGACCAGCCTAGCATGAGTGCTCCTGCCCAGCAAAAATTCACTATGCTTTTAAACTTTCGTATCTCTGGCTTTGAAACCTATATCAACTATGCCGCAAACTGGCTCTGGATTGCTGCTATGTGAGTGATCCCCCATCAGCCTGCTGATGAAATAAAGTTTGTTGCTTCGAACTCCTTGGTGCAGAGCATGTTCTGCTTGGCTTGGTACCAGATTCTGTAACACAATGTCTACTTTCCCCTACTCTGTGTCTATTTTCTTCATGAATTAGTTTCTTCTGCAAGCCTTCGCTGCATCCCCACCACACAGGCCTGATGCATGGCTGAATCTCTCCCTGAAGAGCCTCTCTGGTGGTCCTTGACCAGCTGTGAATTCCACCACACTTGAGATACACTGACGGTGTGCCTGAGGAGAGCCCGCTGTAGGCGGGGCCTTGTTTTCACCAACTCTTAGAGACAGAAATCACCAATTCAAAGGTCTTCATAGACATCACAACAACGTCTCCGCAGGTAAAAACAAGCTAGTTAAAGCAATAGTAGGGAATGGTGAAATTCCAACACATGGAACATAGCAGAGCTCTATTAGTACAGATTATGGAACTAAGGGACAAGAACATCCAAAAAAGATAGATCCATAGTTGCTCTCCTAAATTCTAGATTAATAAGGGAATGAAAAATATCAATTATAAAATAAAAATCAATAAAGTGTGGCAGTAATGAGTCCCAAAGGAGTTCTCACTGAATAGATCCCTGGTGTCCCAAATCTGGTCATCTGATAGCACCCCATGACCTCTATGCCTCCTGTGCCCTCTGAATGTCACTCTCAGTCATCCCGTGTCTCCCACAATGTTGCTACCCTTCAAAAAGAGGTCCCTATTGACTCACACTCATAGTTCCACTCTAAGACCTCCCCACAGCTCGCGACATTTAAATACGACAGGAAAAGTCCAACATCCATACAAAATGCTACATGAGTTTTTTTTCTAACATGTTTCTGCTTCAAGACCCAGAAATATAACTGGCAGCCTCATCATATACACGTGTTGAAGTTGTTTCTTCCTTTTGGCTCCCACGTAACTTTAGGCTTTAGTATCAGTTATGTGCACTGCTATGACTTGTTGCCTGAAAATAAACACACTCAGCCTCATACCAGAATTTTATTAAAAAAGAAAAAAGATTTTGGAATGAATTAAAACTTTCATGTCCATGGCTCAAGTTCTATTTTTTTACTTATTTCATGCAAGTACTATTACTTCATTGGTTGGTGGAATGAAGGTTGTCTCATGGTTGTAGTTTTCAGTTGCTGAGAATGTGATGGGTGGACGCTTTCCTTTAAAGAAATGACCACTTATGTAACTTAGGACTTCGATTCACAGGTAAATGATAAATTTTCATCTTGTGCTTCTTACCTGAAATAATGAAACATTGAGCAAGAGCAAGAAATTTCATCTTCAAGTTTCTCTTTCCATTTCCCATTTGAAAGGAACCTTAGAACTCAGGAAACGTGCTTTTTTTTTTTTTCTTTTCTTTTTTTTCGGGACCAGGACTGGGATCAGGGTTCAAACTCATGACCTTGCACTTGCCAGGCAGGCACTTGTGCCATGGAGCTATCTCCCCAGCCCCATAGGAAGTACTTTCTTAACAAGGGAGAGGTAGGAAGAAGTAATCTCAGGTAAACTTGAATCGAAGAACCATCGGATTTGGGACTCAGTATGGGTATAGTATTATGGTTCTTACTGCTCATTTTAGGATCTAATTTCATCTGTTACTGGAATACTTTTGTGAAAAGTAAGAATTCCCTCCGTTTTAGGACTCAGGATGTGCTGTGGAGTCTTCCAATTAGCAGTACTTTCGTGAGACTTGATTTTAGAACTCTGGGGAGGCTGGGCTAAATCTAACAAAGAAAGTGTATTTCTGGAGCCACTGGCTGTCATGGCAACACCTTCATTCTGCAGGCAGCCTGTGGTTGTAGCAAAGCCAGAGATTCCCTCGGTGGTCCTGCGCACAACGTTATTTGGGAGTCTGAAGTCCCAAACAAGACTCTATTTCTTCATCCCTTTACTGATTCCATAAAGGATTTGAAGTCTTGGAATAAATAAAATCCAACACACTGCAAAATCGGGATAAAATGCTAGGTACTTTGTTTATTGGCTAAATAGTCTTAGCTAGGTAATGACTCAAAAAAAATTTAAAAAAGGTAATCATGACCCCATTTCAAGAGCAGTCACTGCCATACATAAGCAGAGAAAGTTAACTTGAAGATGAAAAGAAAGGCTTTAGAAGAACTAGTAGACCATGCGTCTTATCGACAGCCATAAGATGCTATTTTCAGAGACATTGTTTCTAACCATCAAGTCATATAAAAATGGGTCTGCAGTCTCCTCTTGAGCATACATAGTTCTCCAAGAGATGTGTAGTGGCCTTGCTATGGGCCTGGGGAGAGGACTAACTGTGACATCCCACGGACAGGCAAAGCACACACTAAACACAGGCAAAAATCCCCCATCAAGTTCAGGAGCTCCTGAGCTGCCTCTTGATTATAAATACTCCAAGGTTGCTCTGCTGTCTGAGTAGCACTCCAGAGCACCCAGTAATGAAGGCTTAGATTGAACCTAGCATCTCGGATTGTACCAGTACTGAGGCAATGTTGGCCCCAATTGCATTTAAACTTCCAGGCTAGGAAATCACGCTTTCTTTTGTATCCTTGGCAAGCTGTCATCAGCGACTGCTATCCAAAATGGAGTGCCCTTTGTGCACCTGTCTGCTCTACTTTTCTTTCCATTTCCTGGGCTTATTTTCTCTGGAACTTTCTGCTGGTTTCTTGTCTCATGGTTTTCCATATGATTGCCCTTTGGAAAATTCAGTCAGTTATGGGTACATTTACAAATACCCACAATCTCCTCAGCTGGCTTAGGTTCCTCCTGCCCTGCGGTTCTGGGGTTGCACATAGTACCTCCCCAGTGTGAAACAAGCATGCTACTACCCAGCTGCACCCTCAGGCCTCAGGTGACTTCTTGCCATTCTGGGTCCCTGCTCTCCCTCAAGGGAGAGCTTTTCCTTGACACTGTCATGGAGACAGCTGGTCACTTTCTTGAGCTACATCTTCAGCATTTACCTATCAGATTTCTTTCTTTCTTTCTTTCTTTCTTTCTTTCTTTCTTTCTTTCTTTCTTTCTTTCATCTGTATCTGTCTGCCTCTCTCTTTTCCTTCCTTCCTTCCTTCTTTTCCTCCTTTCCTTTCTTTCTTCTTTCTTCTTTCTTCTTTTTTTTTTTTTTTTTTGCCAGCCCAGCCCACCCTGGGGGTGGAACTGGGCAGCATGTAGTGCTGGGGATTGAACCTTGGTCCCTGCACTTGCCTAAGCTTGCCTTAGTGGGCACTTTGGACCACTGATCTATCTTGCTGGCCCCCTATATGATTTCTTTTCATCACTCTTGTGACAATCACTTCTTTGAAGCCTGCATCTTTGCTGCAGTGCACCTACCCTCTTCTTAATATTTTGGTACTAGGAATCAAACTCATGACGTTACTCTGGTCAAGCAGATGCTGTACCACTGAGCTACATCCCCAGCCCTACCCTTAGATGTATTGAAGATATTATACACGGCTCTCAGGCTTCCACTGTATCTGAGTTTGCATCACCTCTCTGGGTCTGTGTAAGCGGCCCCCACCTACAAACTCCTGGCTCAGTTTTCTGGCCTCTTCAGCAGCAGGAACTTTCATCCCCTATGCAGTCCTGTTGCTACCCCTCTGGCCCTAGTTATCAGCCAGGTCCTCTGCCTAAGTTATAAGCAAGAATGTGCTGCTCCTTTCTGTTCTCTTCATTATTCCCCTACATCCACCTCCTTTCACAGATATTTCTTAGGTTACTCATTGCATCTTCATCCAATCTATTACCTCACTGAGAAATTCATTTTCTTTCACAATTACCCAATTCCACATTTCATCTACTTCATCAAAGACTAGGTCTTCTTATAACACCTGGGCTCTGCGTAAAATTGGAAAATCTTGGCACCTGCTCTGTAGCCCAACAAGTTCACAGTCATGCAGATTGTCCCTTTGCTAATTCGTAGACACTAACTGCACCTCCCCTCATATGCCCTGGATTGGCCACAGTTACTTGTCCTTATTTCACTTAAGGTTGTCAAACCTACCCGTCTCTACTCTTCAGTCCTGCCTCTAACTTTGCTAAGAAGGTGGAAGCCTCTGAGCAGGAACACTTCAGCCTCCCTGCTTTTGTGCTCTCTAGAGGTTTCTTTGCATCTACCATCATCTTTCTTATCTTTTTCTGCTGTTTTCAGGAAATTTAACTTCCTCCTACTGGTTAGGGCCAAACCCTCTACCTGCTGTCTGTTCCCACCAGCGACATCTCAGCAGGCATTGATTTCCTCACTAACTGCACCCTCTGTGTCCCCAGACCCTCCCACATTATAGATTCTCCCTGGAAATCTGCAAAGACACTGAAGTCTCTCTCACATTAGAAAGATTCAGCACACAACCACATCATATCTTTCTTTCATATCTAAAACTTGTCGTGCTGTGAGGTATCCCGAATGAGACCCTTGGCCCTGAGAACTTTGAAAAACTTTAGAACAGAAACTATTAGCCTTGGTATTTCAGAAACAGAGAGCAGTTTTCTTTCTCTAAGGACAGAATAAAATGCTCCTTTACTTTGGAAAATACATTTAATTGGATCTTTTTATTAAATATAAAGTAAGCATTCACCTATTGTTCTTGGGAAGATCAAAACTTTATTGACCCAAATCTGATAATCTTTATAGACTGGGAAGGTAATCCTTGTGTTGGTAATAAAGATTGTTCTATACTGCTGAAGAAGCTTAACATCTCTGAGGTGTTCTTTGTGTTTGTTTGTGTTGTGGGAGGAAATGAAAATTAATGTTTTGGCCTGGAATGAATTTAGAATGCCAGGTATTTCAGGGTTGTTTGTTCTTGGAGGAGTTGTGGGTATTCTTATTGAAGAGGTTAAGGCAGACGGTAAAATATCAAAACACTCAGGTACTTGTAAAAAGGGTAGAGAATATTTTCTTATGTTTCTGGCATTGAGAAAATATACAGGGGAAGAACCAGATTTGGTGGGTAATGTGCAATACATAATCTTATATAAATCTAATGGATTTAAAAAAAGTATCGATGTTACATAAACTTTTCACAAGGCATGGCTACACAACTGTGAATCTACAAGGTATTTTTCTCTAAAATTGGCGAATGTTCCTCCATCAATTATCTACAAAGGAGACATGACCTTACCCTAGAAATAAAAATTTAACCACCTCGCAGCAAAACCCAAAACAAGAACGAAAGAAAGAAAATTGTATTCTGATTTCTGCATATCATTTAACTGAGAAACAGGGCTTCTTTTGATAAAATCTACTTCCAGGAATAGACAAAAAGTAGAAAATGAGATTGGGTATGTTATTAGGAAGGAGGAATAGCTCAGAAAATGATTGGTGCATGCCAAAGGACAAAGGAGCTAGGTTTAAGGTGCTCCCAGTGACCAATTATTACATAATGTCAGCATCAATATACACAATGTTCTTACAGGTAATAAGAACAAAATAAAATGAGTTTATGTTGATATAAATGAGTGAATAAAGTTAACATTTGATCATGCGTGCGATGTTAACAGTCTCAAAATGCTTCTCCATGAAGCACTGATTGATTACAAAAAGAAAAGGTAACTCCACAGTACCTGAGTCAGGCAGACATTACCTTAATCAAGAGATTGAAGTTATCACCGCTGATGAGAAAAATTGAAACCGTGTACCACCTGGCAGAAGCAATGAGAAGAACACAGCATCACTTCTGTGATATTCCTGCCCAAGACGCATAGCCTGAGTGGAATCAGGCGGAAGTAGCTGATAAACTCCAATGGAAGAACAGTCTGCAAAACACCTAGCTTGTAATCTATAGAAGTGTCAGGTCCTTGAAAGCTGAGAAAAGACAAAGTGTTTCAGATTAAAGGGGACTAAAGAGAAATGACAACTAAATGCATGCGATCCTGCACTGGGTATCTTTTGCTTAAACGACATTATTGAGACATCCACTAAAACTTGAACAGAGTTCTAAAATTAGACAGGAGGACTTTTTCGGCACTAGTTTCCTGATTTTCATGGTTATTTTGTGGCTATACAGGGAAATGATCTTATTTTTTTAAGAGTGTTACAGAGAAATAGATTGGCAACTTCTGAAATTATTCAGGGGGCTAATAATGCTTTGTACTGTTACACAACCTTTCTGTAAATTTTAAATTATTCAAAAAAAGGTAAATTTTAAGAATCAACAAATAAAGCCAAATGGTGAATATCTTTCATTTTACATTTTTATTTATTTACTTATTTTATGTTTTAAAATGAATTTGGTACAAGGTTTTACTATGTAGTTCAGACTCTCAGTGATTGTTCTGTTTTCAGCCTCCCCAGTACTGGGATTACTGTCATGTGCCACCATTCCCAGTCTCAGTGGCTGGCTCAGCGGGGGAGGGGGTGGGGCTGTTACAGCACGTGGTGCCGAAGATCAAACCCTGTCCCTGTGCTTCCCTAAGCAGGTGTTTAATCTGCTCAACTATCGTGCAGGCCTTTGTCATTTTATTTTCAGTGGCCAGTGAGGCTTGGCTATTTGTGTCAGAAAAGAGTTATTTGTACTCATTACTTCTAGCTTTTTATCACGCGTTTATTGCCTCAGTTACTCTTCTCTCTTGGCTGGCACAAATACCTAATAGTCAAAATGAAGGAAGGAAAGGTTTAGCTCACAGTTACTGAAAGTTTCAGTCCGTACTCAGCTGGATCCAAGGCAGAGAGGCACATAGCAGAGGTCAGCAACTCATGAAGGTGGAACAGCAACAATGGCAAGAGAGAGAGTCTGCCTCTCTGTCTCACTTAAGCTATCGGCTCCGGGTTGGGCGTAGCACTCACATCCATAATCCCAGATGAATTAAGAGCCATAATCTCAGTGGATCATCCATAACCCCAGGGGATCATGAGTTAATCTCAAACTCTAGAAGTTCCCTTACCACGACTGCATGAGACTTTGTCGGGACAACTAGACAGAAGACATAAGGTTTATGCTTTACTATTTTGTTATTTTTCATTTTCTCCTCTGTTCTTCATTTTTACTATGAATGAAAGCTTCTTTAAATTCCTCATTGGCCATCCTGGTGCTCCCTAGTTTCTGTGTAGACTCTGAAATTTCATTGACTTTGCCTAATTCCTTGTAGTCTATTGTAACCCATGATTTAGGGAAATAGTATAACCCTAGATGAGATCTGAGTAACTATAAAATATCTGTTATATTATTATGCCTTAATATTAGGTACACATTGCCATCATTATTGTTTGCAACTCAGATTCTGATCCCTGATCCAGAACCATATACTCAAATACCTACTACTGAACATATTTATTTGAACACTGAGAGCACAAAGTGTTAAAACTCGAGCTCTAGGGTTCACAGCTTTTCCTGCCCTCATGGGTCCTGTTCTGGTGAATGTCTAAGTCCAAAACCTAAGCACCAATTGTGGCTTTTCCTGTTTTGTTTTTATTTTAACTTATCCTAGTCAGTTGACAGTTAAATAATGTTGATTTATTTTTGACACTTTTCTATTTATTTCCCTCTGCCTCTTTTCTCATTGTCACCCCCTTAGTTCATATTCTCCTGTCTTTCCTCTACTGACTACAATTTACCTACTTTTCCTGGTTTCTTAACTCCCTTTTTTAAAAGAGAAGATATGATCCAGTTTACCTTTCTCTGTATTTAAAAAAAAATGTTTGCATCATCTTTAAGGCCAAGCACAATTCCTTATTAGGGGTTACAAAGTCTCCAGCTTCACTTTTTAATCCTTCCCCTTTCATTTGCATTTGTTTAATTATAGTTGAAGTTACTGAGTACCCAGGTTTGCCAATGAATCATTGGGGTGCTTCTTCCCATCTTTTTTAGCCAGCTGCTGCTCCCCTTTAAACTTCAGCTCATTTATAAATATCTCCAGGAAGCTGTGAATACTGCACATGCTAGATGCCTTCCCACCTTGTGCATCTTGTATTCACCCCCTGCTCTCCTTTCTGCCTGTTTATTCTGTTTTTCTCATTACACAGAAAAGAACATGAAGTCAGGGACTATGGACTTAAATATGGGGGTATATTTGTTTTTTACACTGCATTCTGTGTACCTTCCACAATGCCAGAAACATAAATTTTTTTTTTTCTAAAAAGGATTCATGAATAAGGCAAAGACACCAACTGGCATCATGACTGCTTTCAATTTCGTATCATTTCAAACTGCCATCTGTAGGGGATATGTTGACAGATCATTATGTCATTGCAGTATATTGATCAGTCAATCGATATTTGCTTTCTATTCACAGGGTCTGGCTGTCAATAAGTGCTCAATAGATATTGCTAAATAAATATGTAAATTTTAATTAATAAGAAACTGGATCAAGGATTAAATCTTTCTTTAGTTTTTTTTTTTTTTTTTTTTAAAACTGTATACTCCTTTTCATTGGTCAGACAGCTATCCCTGTCTCTAAGATCTAAACTTTATAGAGCCTTCAAAATCCCAGCTATTTTTTTTTAGGACTGGTGAGATAGCTTAGCAGACTAAATACCAGCTTAGGCAAGTGCAGGGACAGGGGTTTGATGCCTGGCACCACCCTTGGGCATGCTGAGCTGGCAACCAAGTGCTGGTATGGTGGCACATGCCTGTAATCTCAGCACTGGGGAGGCTGAAAACAGGAAGATCAGTATGAGTCAGAGCTACCTAGTGAGACTTTCTACCAAATAAATAAATAAATAAATAAATAAATAAATAAATAAATCCAGCTATTTTTAATATCTTTTAAATAATTTTTTTTCTTGTTTCAGAACTTTTGTTTGTTTATATATTTATTTTTATGGCCGGCTCAGCATGTCCTGAGGGCAGGGCTGGTGCAGCATGTGGTGCCGGGGATCGAACCGTGGTCCCTGCAGTTGCCTAAGCTTTCCCAAGCAGGCGCTTTAGACCACTGAGCCATCCCGCCGGGCCCCTATAATGTAATTATTTTGATATAAATTTTCAGCAGAAAGGTTTTAAATCATATAGTGTACTAGATCTTTTCTCTCAATTCAATACCAGTGAGTTCTTTCTTATATGATTCCCATATAATAATCTTAAGTCTCTTTCTTTCTTTCTTTCTTTCTTTCTTTCTTTCTTTCTTTTTTCCTTTCTTTCTCTCTCTACGTTATGGCCTGCTCAGCCTGCCCTGGGGGTGGGGCTGGAGTGACATATGGGGTGCTGGGGATCCAACCGTGGTCCCTGCGGTTGCCTAAGCTTGTCTAAGCAGATTCTTTAGACCACTGAGATATCTTGCCGGCTCTATCTTAAACATAATTCACCTAAGAGCAAGCCAGGCATTCTGTGCTCTTAAGAGTTAAGAGTTTAGCCAGCCGGGTATGGTGGCGCACACCTGTAATCCCAGCACTTGGGAGGCTGAGGCAGGAGGATTGGTGTGAGTTGGAGACCAGCCTGGGCTACCAGGCCAGCCTGAACTGCATAGTGAGACCCTGTCTTAAAAAGACAAAAAAAAAAAAAAAAAAAAAAAAAAAAAAAAAAAAGAATTAAGGTTTCAAAAAACAGCAAAGATAAACACAAGCAACGGCTTTTGCAAGCCTGTTAGAGATTTTCCATAATATATTTCAAGGATATCTTGGGTAAATATAGATGTAGCTTTTTAAACATTCTAGGTTCTTAAAATTTCCTTCAGTATGAAGCCTCAGTGGCTTTAGTTCATAAATAAAACCAGATATGGCCACAGAGATTCATCACTTATTTTTTATATATTTTCAAGCACCTGTGTGAATATTATAATTGTCTAGTATATAGATCAGAGGAAAATAAAATATTAGACTGGAATCCTCATGGACTTCATCAGTAGACCTACTTAGGACATTTTCACCAAATACAAGTATTTAACTGATGAAAGTGCTTTCATGTCCAGGATTCTTATAGGCTCTTAGGAAGGGTCAACTTCCGGGGCTAACTCTGATACCTTGTGGCAAATCAGTTATCCCATAAATGTGGAAGAATGGATCTCACCAAAAGCGACGGGCAGCATTGTGTAGTGGTGAATGCTCATAGTTCAAGCAGCTAGGTGGTGATATAGGAGGATTACTTCAGCCCAGGAGTTCAAGACAATCTAGGCACTGGCACGGTAGTGCTACCCTATTTCAAAAATTAATAATTTTAGAAGATTTGGATAGAGCAGAGCAGACTTGCTGGGAAGCCCATAGGATGACTTCAGTTCACTGTGAGATGATGCAAAATAAGAAAGATTAATGACGAACTTGGGCCCTGGGTTTCTGGGATGCTAGAGGTCATACAGGACCTCATGAGGTCATTATGAGAGTGGAGCTGACCGAGAAAAGCCGTAGATGCCATCGTGATCTTAATGAGCTTTCCAGCACAACAAGATCCCATGAAGTTGGGAAGCTAACTGTGGATGAGCAGAAGGAGGCGTAGCCTGAAGGAAGTCCATTGGTTGTGGAAGGACGCTACAATCAGAAGCCACCACTTTGGTGCCTGTGTGCATGGTCACTAGGCAGCACCTGGGCCTGAACGCCTTAGATGCTACCTCCAGAAGGAAGGGTTGAAACAATCAGAACTATTCACAGATGAAAGGCACCTAGAGTGCACTTCCACAGTTCTAGACAAGGAATTTAAAAATAATGAAGGTTTAGCCCATCTTTAAGCTCCTTCCTAATATGCTACACAGTATTGGACCAAAGAACTCATAATGCCTTCTCAAAATTTGCACATTTCAAAGGAAAGTATGATACTCATTGAACTTTATGTTTTTCTTGAATGTAGTGTTACTGGGGGTTGAACTATAATCCTTGGCCTTTTTTTTTTTTTTTTTTTTTTTTAAATTTTGAGACAGGGCTTGCTTTCATAATGCCTAGGCTGACCATACTGGACTCAGATTTGTGATCCTCCTGTTTCAGTTTCAGAGGAGTGCTGGGATTATGAGATTGTACCATCATACCTGACTATATTGGTATCTATAACAAATAGCTTACTTTCTTTGAGACTCAAAAGCAAAGGTAGATGCATGAGCAATGTTCATTTTAGAGCATGATTTCATAATAAGCACCCTAAAACAATAACTCTCAGTATTACTGTATAGATTTATGTGCACTCACAGGAGCGGGTGGTGTTTAGATTGAACCTAGGGCCTTCACACTGAACTATAGCCTCAACTTTCTTTCTTTATTTTCTTTTTGAGGCAAGAGTTTCCCTAAATTGCCATGGCTGGGCTCTTACCTTACGATTCCTCTGCTTTAGCCTCCCAGAGCTTCAGGATTAGCAGTATGCATAACCATACCCTACTTGTATGTACTTTTAAAAATATTTAATATTTCTCAAAGTCTCTTGAATAGGGACTTAGCTATCTGCTTAGTAAATTAATGATTAATCATTTCAAAAATTTCTTATAAAGCTTTGCAAATTATATCGAATATAAGTTGACTGCATACATAAGTAAATAAATAGCCAGGCAGCTGCAGAAAGAAATCCATGTTTCGCCTTTACCTAGAATAGAACAGACACAGAATTATAAACAGATGTAAAATCCATTTATCCACTTGAAACTATAGCTGTCTCTTGACAGCCATGGGACATTAGTTCCAGGATCCTGCAGGGACACAAAACTCTGTAGGTGCCTTATATAAACTAGCATAGCATTTGCATGTAACCTACATACATCCTCTTGGTTAATTCGAATCATCTCTAGGTTACTTATAATACCTAATGCAAAATAAGAGCTTTATAAACTATTATATTGCATTGTTTAGGAATAAGGAGAAGGAAAGATTTTGTGCATGTTAAGTATGGGCACGAGTTAGCTTTTTGGAATCTCTTCTATATTTTGTTGTTTGAATCTACGGGTGCAGAACCTGAGAACAAAGAGGGACAGTGTATTCAATAAAGTCTTTCTGCCAAGTGATATTGTTAATAGTTAAATACAGAGAGGCTGGCCTTTCATGAGTTTTCAATTCAATGAGGAAGATTAGACACTGTTGAGATGAATTGTCTAATATTAGATTTAATAGCATTATTATTTCTTGTATGTTCTATCACACATCTCTTTCTGTAATATGACAAAAGTCAATAATGAAACAAGTTGCAATTTATTGTGTTCACTTCACTGTAAAATATTCTAATGGAGATGATGACTATGATTTTTAAAGAATGCATGTGGTAAATTTTGTGAAAAGTAACCATGGAAAAATACAGTTTTACAGAATGCATGATTTTGGTGCTATTGTTGTTGTAAGGCCTTCAACAGTTCATAATTCTTGGCTTTCATTTTTCTCATTTGGAAAATGTAAAAGGTAGCAAAAACTGTGTCACCGTTTGTCTCTTTTACTGAGACACATGGGATTAAATAGATATGTAAGGTAAAGGAAGAGAGCTAATATCCTTGCAAGGCAGATATTATTAGTGTGAGGAAATGAAGATTAACTGACTTGCAAAAGGTTATACAAGGGAGGGGCTGACTTGTGGCCAGGTTCATAAACTATCATTACCATTTTCATCTTAGAGATATATGGGAAAGGGAATTCTTGAGTGTATTAGTGGCCTCTCTCCACACTCTTATACAGCAGTGTCTATTTAATCTCCCTCTGCTACATTTACATCAGTGGTTCTGATTTCATTGTTTACAAGAGTTATGTAGCAGGGTTGGGGAGACAAATCAGCTGTCTAAGTGCCTGCTTGGTAAGTGCAAGGCGCTTGGGTTCTAGCCCCAGTACTGTAGACCGTGCTAGGCCTACACTGTGCAGGCCACTGAAACTGGGTGTTGTGGTACACACCTATAACCCTAGCACTAGGACAGCTGAGACAGATGGCTCATTATGAGTCTGAGCTCTGTAGTGAGGCCCTGTACCAAGTAAATGAAGAACATAGATTAAAATGTTAAAAAAAGAATTATGTAGTAAGGTTAGTTAAAATACAGATTTGGTGTGCCCCTGATGTACCACGCTGCTTCACTGTCTCTGATATGGAATTCAGGGAAGTGCCCTTTTGACAGCCGTGCACCTGGTGACTCTATCTCATTGGTCCCACGTTGAGAAAGGCCTATTTCCATCAATGGATGAGGTTAAAGAGTCAAATCTTTCACTTTTATGAGAAACTAAAATATTGGCATTGTCTAGGTCCAGTCAAAATATATAGTGAAACATATATTACAAAAAACTGAAGTGGTCTAAAAATTCATTCTGGTCCAATTTATCCACATTTGATGGAGGACACCTGAGTACCCACCAAAGCTTATTTTTTATTTATTTTTTTTTTTACTGCGCTACCTGGGATTGAACTCAGGCCCCTGCTCTTGCCAGGCCGGTGCTGACTCTACTAAGCTATCTCCCTGACCCCACTAAAGCTTATAAATAGGTGAAAGCGAAACCATTCTGTATGTGTCTTTCATTTTTTTTTGCGGGTCTGGGATTCACACTCACAACCTTGCCCTTGCCCAGCAGGCACTTATGCCACGGAGCTATCTCCCCAGCCCATGTATATGTCTTTCAGCATGTGAAGATTTTGCATTAAAATCCTTAAAGGAAATACACTGTGCATCAATTTAATAGATAAAAAATGAAGAGTGATAAAGTATTTGTGTACAAACAGAAAGTGTTTTCAATTCAATTCTATGAAATAAACAAAATAAAGAATTTTAGGGCTAGTAAATATTTCCACCTTTCTATAATTTATTCTTTAGAAATTATAGGAGAAGGCCTTCTATTGACGGCTTTGCAAATCTTCTCTCTGGTCTCATTACACTGACTTTAGATATTCATTCATCTGTTTAACATACAGTCATTGAGTTTATACCTGAAGGCATTTAATTGCCCCTGTCTAATCCAGAGCTAGCAATAAATCAATATCAGAAGTGATTCATAGCTTCTTTCAGGTTACTGAAACTCATTGTAATCCTTTGCAAATGGCTAGCAGGTTTCTTTTGGTTAGCTCAAATTCAGTGCTATAATTACAAAACATTTCTGATACTCTGATAATATGTAAGAGTGATATTAATTTCATAGATAAAACAAGGCAAGGCCAGGTGACTTTCTGCTTGGAATAGAGGTTTTGAACTTCTTTGACATTATCTCTGTGTAGTCAGATAATGAGGAAAATTCTCAGAAAGCCTATTTAACGCCCTCTGCACTTAGTGTATTGACCTATACTAGATGCAAGACATGACCATATGTACCCCTAAATGCCTTCTGGCTGCTTAAGATTTCTAAAGAAAGAAGTTAGTACTCATGTGTAGCAAAATATATCTGAATATCAGCAAGACACAAGAATTTGAAGACTATCTAGTTTAATCACTCACTAACTGGAGGCCTAGAGCCCACAAAAATGCCTCATGCAGGCCCATGCCATTGATCTGCACTGGGAAGGCCCAAAGGTCAGTGGTAGAAGCTACAAAGTCCATGTCACTAGGATGAAGGATCTGTGCTAGCAGGCTGAAGGATCTGAACTGGAGCTAGGAAGCAATGCTCAAGCTGAAAAGTACCACAACCATGCTCAGCAATAGTGAGGTCTCAAGCTCCTCCAGGGATGAGGAAAGATGAGCCGCCATCAGGAAAGCCCACATGAGAAGATACTCCACAAGGCCCAACAGTGCACCATCTTCCTCTCTGGAGCCAGGAAACAATGCCTAAGATATGGACCAGTGCTGCCCCAAATGAACCATAATGATTCTCAGCAGCAATGAAGGTCTGGAGCTCCTCCTCCAGCAAGAACAGCCAGGTTCCCCAGGGAAGCCAGCATGACAAGGTCGTCTAGCAAAACAGCCCAAGAGAACCAGCAGCTTCCAACAGCTTCTCCAAACAGCTTCCCTAACAGCCCCCAACAGCTTCTCACATTCTAGCTCTTGAGCAGCTGGCAACAGTCCTCAGGTGGGCTCCCACACCCAGCACCACTCTAGTACCAGTTTGAGTCAGCTGGGTACAACAAGTTGACTCCCAGTTAATCCACTACAGTATGGTTCGGTTTTTTCCATCCATAAAATGAATACAAAATAATCTTTATTAATAGTGGATGCTGTCTTGTTTCTCTCTTCCTTCATACTAGAACAAAAGCACTCGATTTAGAATAAATATATAGTAGTGGGAAAAAAAGGATCTTTCCCTCAGCTTTAGATTGTGTAGACTACCCTCTAAGCAGCTGTGTTGTAAAGATTGGAATGAAGCAGTTGAACCCCCGACATTCCAATTCATTATGAAGACAGATTAATGATTGGAATACTGAAAAAAAAAAAAAAAAAAAAAAAAAAGATTTGGTACTTCTAATTATGTAGCTATCAATTTAAGTCAATTTTAATATTCCTGGATATTAATTATGTAGAATCACTGTCTTACTTACTGCTTCTGTAACAAAATGTCATATTGGGTGGCCGGTAAACAGTCAAATTGTATTTCTCCCAGTTTTGGAAGCTGGAAATCTGAGCTGAGGGTGCTGATATGGCAACGTTCTCATGGGCATCGTCTTGCAGTGGGCTCACTTCCTGTTGAACCTTCACATGGCAGAGAAAAACGAAAGAGCTGCCTGGAATCCCTTTTGTAAGAACACAAATCCCACTCATGAAGGCTGCTTGCACTGCTGTGACCTCATTTCTTCTCTAATGCCCAGCTTTGTGACACTATTGGGAGGGTGGTGAAGGTCTCCATTTATGAACTTTGGGGAGAACATTCAGACTCCTAATTTGGCCAGTGCCTCTTCTGCTTATTTTCACAGGAGTTTTCGTAGGTTGAATATTGAACATTTTTAATGAGAGGACTTTTGGCTTTTACTTCAGAAGAACTTGACTGAATACCAACAATGTATTTTTGCATATTCTAAGCACATGAGGATATTTTTAGTATGATCAAAACATTAACTACGATGTTTGGTCATTTCTTTCTAACAGTTTGAGACCTTTATCATAATCTGAGTGAATTAACACATTATTCATGTCTCCAGTCTTATTCTCCTATCTTTAAAAATATTTAACCTTTGGAATTATTTTATCATACATATACTAAATTGTTTGTGTTTACCCACTCATTAAGCTGGATTTTCCACATCACATGAAAAATAAAATCTATCTGTTTGTGTTTCTAGGTTTATTTTCATCCTACTTTCTGGAAATGAGCCATGTGTCATGGTTATAATTGAATCTGTGGCTGTAAGTGAATCCCAATACTACCTGTGATTAGGCAGAGAGAGGAGGATCATGTGGCTTAGAAGTCACAGCTGCTCAGTTCTCATCCCAGGGAGCGGTCCTGATGGAAGTCAACCATAGATGTTGTGAGGAGCTCTGGGCTGGAAGTGAACTGTAACTCAGTTATGTTTTCCCTTTACAGTTCTCCCCTTCCTTTATAGCAGCACGATTTCCTCATACAACTCATAAAGCTGAGGTGCTTTCACTTAGTTCCCTTCTTTTGGACAGTTATGGGAGTCCATAGTCTGTGGATTCGTGCAGCACTTGAAAATCTCTACGTTTCGTGTACCTGTGGAGCATTCTTAGGCATAGATGCATCTGGAATAATTTTTGCAATATCTCTCCTACCAGAATCCTGTTGCATTTTGTTACAGTGAGAAACGGAGTCTTGTATGCCTGACGCAGGACGTTTTATGAAGACCTCATAAGTTTCTTTCCAAATACATTAACAGCTGCCATCCACGCCTTATTTATTCTCATTTTCCCCTCAGATGTGATTTCACACTTAATGCCTAGTAAAGGGAAATGATTTTTGTCTATGGCAAGTTTTAAGAAACAATAAAAACAATTCTCTCCATTCAAGATGCAGGGGGCACTAACCGGGGAGAACCTAAGAAGGCTCTTGGAGGAAGACCAACTCTTTCTTTCAAGCTCATAGTGACATTGTCCTTAAGTCCTTATCAAAGGCTATTTATGATTGCTCTTAAATCCTCAGTATATATCATTCCATTGAAAATGAACAATGGACACCAGAATAGCAATCCTTTTGTTATCTTTCTCCAAGTTTCTCACTCCATTCAGATAAAATAATGTTTTTATTGTTGCTTTTAATACGTCTTAGTTACTTTTCACTCATCGCTGGGACAAATACCGGACACTCAAAATGAAGGAAGGAAAGGTTTATTTAGCTCACAGTTACTGGAGGTTTCAGTCCATATTCAGTTGGCCCAAGGCTGAGTGGAACAGGGCAGAGAGCATCCAGTTCATGGCGGCGGAACAGCAACAGTGTGGTGACAGAGGCAGCCCACCAAACAGGGGAGCAGAAAGCAGCAACCTAAGACTGTCTCTCTGTCCCTCTTTACATTACATTCAGGCTCTCTGCCTCAGCCTTATCCACCTTAGGCTATACCCATAATCCCAGAAGTACTTAAAATACATAATCCCAGGAATCATGGATCAAGTCTCAAACTCTAGATCAGTACTGAAACACATAATCCCAGTGACTCATGAGTGAAATCTCAATCTATAGATGTTCCCGCCCAATGACTGCATGAAGCTGTGGGGGGGACATCAAATCTCTTAATTTAATACTTCTCTTGTAGTAACTGATCAGGAAGCATTTCTAAAGATGAGTCCTCTTTCATCATTATCCTTTACTTTCAGTCTTTGAGACATTTTAAGCAAACCCTACATAGCACGATCTTAGTGAGTGTTGCTTTGGTGTATTTTGGAATACAATATTTTATGAAGTTAATTTTTTTGTATCTTAGTGCAACGATATAAAAATGGGCTGGCACAACTTGCTAAGGGTAGGCTCAGCTTGCTTATTTCCAACTAACTTATGATATTCTCAATTTTATTTTCATTTTTCCAGTAGTTTTTCTTAGATCCACAAGGTATCATTTCTAGAAATATGCTTATACAACTTTTGATTATTGAAAACTGACAAGTGAATGCTCAAAGAACAATGCGTTTTCTTTGTCTTTGTTTCTTTTTGCCGTTAGTCATATCTCCAGTCACTTTTACTGATGTTACGGAGTGACAGATTAAAGAAGAGGCCTGTCTATGTCTGGAGGACCCTAACAATACATCTGATATTCTCCATGGGAATTGCATAGTAGATGTGTAATGATTTCCCCTCACCCAGAGAGTGCAAGCTCCATACGAATGCAAGGACCTGGGGAAAGGGGGCCATGGTAACTGATGCGTTAGCACTCTCCCTCACTCCCTGCCTTACTCACACACACACATGGATTTGCTTTTATCAATATGTAATGTATTTTTAGTGAAATGCATGTATCTTAAGTGTATTTTTGATAATTTTTGACAAATTTGTGCATTTAAGTTTAATACATGTAAATCACACCTGATCCGATTAAAGAACTTTTTTTTTACCCTTGAACTTTTTTTTGTGTCTTCCTAGTGCAGATTTTAAGATTTCTACTTTTTTGCTCATATATTATGTAACATGATGTATCTTAATAGATATTGCGTGGATCAGAATTCACCATTTTTGTTTGTGTCAAGGATCAAACTCAGGACCTTGCATTTGCCAGGCAGGTGCTTATGCTGCCGATCTATACCCCTAGTTATTTTTTTTTTCTTCTTTGTTCTTTGAACCAGCAATCAATGTATCAGAAACTTTTAACACAGTTTTTATTGTTAGCTGTGGAACTTGGTTCTGGTTTTAGGATATCATGAATCACACTATTTTGAACATTCTTACATACTTTTATGTGTGTGTGTGTGTGTGTGTGTGTGTGTGTGTGTGTGTGTGCATACACACTCTTGCATGTATCTGTGTGTGTCTGTTTTATTCCCCTCAGGCAAAGACCTAGAAGAGCTAAGTTATAGAGGTAGTTGCACTTCACAGGAAACTACAAGGCTTACTTACAAACTGTTTGTGCCATTTTGTACTCTTACTCACAATACATGAGTGTTACAGTTCCTCCAAATTCTGGTCAGCATTTGGCATTATTAATTTTTAAAATTTTGTCATGTTTGGAATTTTAAGGGGCACAATACCTTTGTAGGACAATTGAGTGGCTCTTAAAGACATACGTATAATAAAACCTAGAAACTCTGCTCCTGGATATATACCTAAAGATCAGTGAAAAACATGTACACATAGCAGCTAGCACGCACATGTTCATTAGCAGCATTATTTGTAATTTCCCTAAAGCAAAAATAACCTAAATATCTATAAACTAAAAAATGGGTCTATAAAATATGGCATGTCCATATGATAGACTCTTAATCAGAAAGATAAATAAGTGAAGTGTTATACATTTCATAACACAGCTACACAAAATTATATTAGGTGGGTGTAGCCAGTAAGACTTCTTGTATGTTTGTCCTTATGTGAAATGCCAAGAACAAGATGACTTATGGGGACAGAGAGATGGCTGTCTAGGATGGGGGGTTATTAAGAAGGACAGATAATAGATAGGAAATTTATTTTTAGATGGACTAAATGTTTGTTTTTTGTTTTATGTACTGGGTACAGGGTCTCTCTACACAGCTTGGACTCCTAGTGATCTTTCTGTTTTCAATCCCCCGACTCAGTGCCAGCTCAGCGTACCTGTGGGTGGAGCCAGTACAGCACGTGTTGTCTAGGATCAAATCTTGGTCCCTGTGCTTGCCTAAGCAGGTGCTTAGCCTACTGAGCCACCTCACTGGTCCTGGCCTAAATGCTTTAAAGTTGACAATAGAGATAATTATGCACTTCTGAGAATGTAGGGCAAAACATCAAACTGTACATTTTAGACCGGTAAATCTATGTTATAAAAATTGTATCTCAATAAAATTTTTTCACAAAGGATCTTATAAAGATGCGGTTATATGTACAATGTCCCTAAGGCAGGCGCGATGAAAGGCACAGCTTTGTGTGACTTTTTGAGTGGAGTGAATGGAGCAGGAGCAGAGAGGACAGTGGGAGATGAGGTTAGAGGAGTAGGACAGGACCATATTAAGTGATTTTGTTGTCTATGACATGTTTGGATTTTATTATGACTATCCTGGGAGGTCACTGAATGGCTCCGGATAGAGGATTATTCCATAAAATCTGAACTTATTCCATAAAAATCTCTTAACTAGGTGAGAGCGTTAGGGAGCCCTGGAAAGACTCTGTACGAAAAGGTTGGGGGTGGGACCAGGATGGAGGCAATGTGAAGTGCCTTGGACTTGGGGTGCATGTTGAAGTCAGAACCCGGGACCGACAGACAAACTGAATGTGGGGGAATGGAAGAAACGCGGTGTGGTGATGCATGAGTCGGCTTTCCACCTCTAAATGAAGAAAAAGCTGATTGTGTTATTTTAGTTTATTCTAACGGCTTACTATTTTGGGGGGAAGAGAAAACGTAGGCACATTTTTACTTTCATAAACTATTTTATAGTTCATCTAAAACACAAAGTATATATTCAAATAAACTCAGCAAATGTTCTTAACATTATCGATAAAAGAAATAAACCACCCATAAAGTTCCAATGCATAATGTCATAATGATTTTAGAGGCAGTACTCTTTGCCATCCTGTAGGTTTTCTGTGACAATTGGTGTTTATTGTTATGTGCAGAGTCTATTATTGATCACGACTCCTTTAATTTGTTTTGTTTCACTTTATTTTTACTTAGTTTTAATGCAGTTGTTCAGGTTTTGGGGGTCAATTTTTCATTGAAAATTTCCTGTAGTAGCCGGGCATGGTGGTGCATGCCTGTAATCCCAGCACTTGGGAGGCTGAGGCAGGAGGATAAATGTGAGTTCGAGACCAGCCTGGGCTACAAAAGTGAGCCCAAGGCCAGTCTGAACTACATACTGAAACCTTGTCTCAAAAAAAAAAGAAAAGAAAAGAAAAAGAAAATTTCCTGTAGTCATTTGCATCTTTCCATATGATTTCCTTTTTCTTCTCTGGTTGTTCTAATATCTAAGCAAAGCCTACTCCGTTAAGTCCTATTGACACCACGCCCTCATTCTCTTCGTGTAATCATTTCATGGTTGTCTTTCAGGGCAATGAATTAGTTTTTAAACGACACTTGAATGTGAAAATTTACATTTGGAAAAAGTCAGTAACATTTAGATTTTATACTTTAAGTAACCATTTATGTACATATTTTATCTTATGTATACGTTGTGGGCTAGGAAAAGATAAATAGCTGGTCACAAAAATGCGTTAGGTGTGGAGCTGACTGCAAAAATAGCAATTTGAGTTACAAGCTAATTCATTTGTATTTCCATTAGGTAGAAGATACTTACTTGCACAGTTACAGTATTCTTGTTGAGAGGCGGCTTGTAACAAAGGCACCCGTGATTATTATCAACCTAAAGCATTTGGATATTCCAAGTAGATCAGTCATGCCAAGATCCCCATAGTATGTAATTATGCATATATTTCAGAAACCTTTTTTCTCTATTTGACGCAATCCTTGACTTTATCTTTGTAGTTCCTGGTGTCTCTGGTGGGTAGATTATGGCGTCCTTCCGAGCAAAGTTCTTCCGGGTTTTCATGATACCAAAGAGTTTTCTAATTTCCAGAAGTAACTGATATTATGGACTACAATTCTCATCCTCAAGAGACTTCGGAAATCTAATGATCTGGCCCTTATTCATTCTCCATGGGTAGAATCTAACCTTTGCAATCAATCGCACAGTGCTACTGACTGCACTGCTCCTTGCCAACAAGTCTCCAGGGGCTCCTGTTGCCAGTACTATTTTTATTCCTACATAGGGCACCTCTTCAAAGATGAGGAGAATGTGGTGGTAGGGTTGTGACTCCAGAGGGTTGAAGCAAAAGCTACAACTACTCCTGCTTTTCTTTCAAAGGTAAACAAGAATTGAGCCAGTTCCTATCACCCAGAAAGGATTTCAACAGAAGTCACTTGGCTTTGGGTTGAATATATCAGGGAAGATAGAGCTGGGGATTTGGAGGTGAGTACTAAAAAGAGGAAGAGATGATAGCATAGCAGCAAGGAGGCAGGGTTCTTTCCTGTCCTGAGAAAATACAGTGTGCAAAAACGCTCCTACCACATTCCTGGAAGCTACAGGTCGGCTTTCAAAACCATAAGCAAAAATTGCCTGCGTGTTAACTAACTCCAACTGTGTTCCATAAACACTCAGCATTGCAGTGGTATTTATTTCTATGGTTTGTTATAATATTCCACCTCATTTTTTTCTCATAATGAGATAGGTTGCCTTTCCTTAATTGTACCACACAGTGATCTATAGTCCATTTCCCTCTAGAGGCAGCAGCCCAGGGTGCAAACTAACTGTAGTTTATTTCAGTGTAAAACAGTTCCAACTCATGTAGGACCTAATCTTCCCCCACTTTGGGTCCTGCTGTGATCAGCTCTCAAAACTTGACATAATTAAGTTATGTGTTTAACTGTCATGAAATCCTTTATAAAGGATATGTGTGTATGTGTGTGTGTGTGTATATATATATATATATATATATATATATATATATATAGTGTATTCTACACACATTATACAAACACACACATTGGAAATACGTGGATGGAGTTAATATAAAATGCAGTTTATTTTTTTCAACAAATCTAGTAATAATAAAGTAAAGGGAGGAAAGACAGTATTAGGGTTTTTGAATGCTTGTTACATTACGTGATCTATAGGAATTTGTCTATGAAACTGCATTTCCATAGATGCAGAAAGGGGGGGACCCAAATATTTCCAGTATTGTTTTTTATTTATTATTATTTTATTGTAATTATTGAAATTTCTTAAACCATGAAGATGAGCTGATGGGGAAGGGGACTTGACTGGAGATTTTAAACACAAATTTTTGATGAGTAGAAGCTGACGTGCTTGTTACCCAGTCATTCTAGAATGCCAGCCTTGCAGTTTTTATGGACAATCCCATTACTCTAGGAACACTATGCCTGTTTCCTCATAATACTACAAAATAATGCAAAATGTGATCATGAGGTGTTAGCTGGGTGAGTCGAAGAATGAAGTAGTGAGACAGTGAAGATTTTTGTTATTGCTGTGGAAGAGTGAGGAACTTGGAAAAACTTTGGTGAGCCAAGTATTGCAGAATATTTTTCAGCCTTTGAAAAACTCCTGTCAGTTTATTAGACTGTCACAACCCATACCAATTTATTGTGCTGGAGTGAAAAGCGTATAACAAGCAAGAAGCAGTCCTGCATTCTATTTCATGTCCTTGATAGGATGTTATTACACATCCATTGGTCTCCTAGCCATGCTGACGTATTTCACTGAGTAGCTATCACAGTGACTTTTCCAGAATCCTAAATTGTTCCTAAATCTTAAATATATAGTAGTGATCTGGAGGAGCAGAGTCAGGCATGAAGGTTTTTTTTTTTTTTTTTCAGGTTCCTGAAGCTGTCATGCTCTATGGCCAGGGCAAAACTCATGCACCTTCATCTCTGGTATATGTGATTATTTCCTTAGTATTAATTTCTATTGCTTCTAGGGTAAGATGACATTTTGGATGCATTGAGTTCCATAAAAATATTACAATTATTTTTACCTGACTGAGAGATGCTATTATTTCAGATTTTTATGTGTTACATCTTGATTTCATAATATCATCAGATGAATGAAAATTTTGATTCTCTGTGGACTTTTTCATTCTGTAGATAACCTACAATCTTGACTTAGATATGTAATAATGTTCCTCATCCAGGAGTTGGATATAAGCAACCATCTGCTCTTTATATTAAAAACTGTGTGTGTGTGTGTGTGTGTGTGTGTGTGTGTGTGTGTGTACTCACACATGCATGTGTAATACTGAAGGGAGCTGGGTAAATGGGAGGCAGAGAAGATAAGGACATTTGTCTCTGGCTTCCTTCTTTCTAGATAGCTTGAGAGGGAGTAAGAAGCCATGTTTAGCTATGATTTCTTTCTCAGGAGGAAGCAATAAGCATTCTGGCTGTAGAACTTTCGTGAATGGCATATTTTAAGTCAGTTACCAAAAAAGATAGTGATGGGTTGGCGAGATAGCTCAGTGGTGTAAAATGCCTGCTTAGGCAAGTGCACAGGGATGTCATGCCATGCCAGCCACACCCCTATGGTGGGCGGAGCTGGCCACTAAAAAAAAGAAAATGATGATGGGGTTGGGGAGATAGCTCCATGGCACAAGTGTCTGCCTGGCAAGTGCAAGACCGTCGAATAGTCCACTGTTTGGTCATTCGTGTTCCTACTTTTCAAGGAGAGAAGAAAGCAGTGCTGCTTCTGAAGAATGCATCTTGTCCCACCAGAGATCACAACTCTAAAACAGATGGAGTTAGCAAGACCGAGTAGTAATGGATTTTTCTCGATATATAATTCATGTGACACAAAAGTCACCATTTTAAGCATGGAATGTTGTAGTATATTTAGTAAGTCATGCCACTCCCATAACTATTTATCTTCGGCATATTTTCTTCATCTCAAAAGACAACATCATAGTTTCACCCCATCATCAGCCCCACTGTGCATGCTCCTGTTCCCTACTCCAAGGCTCTGGCGCCACAAATGCCTACTGGTTTCGTTGGGTTTGCCTATTCTGGTAATTTTCTAGAGTTATAATCTTAAGCTGTGTGGCCTCTTAATTCACTTGGCATCAGTTTTTCAAATTTTGTCAACATCTCAGAATGTAACCATATTTCCTTTTGTGTGTGTGTGTGTGTGTGTGTGTGTGTGTGTGTGTGTGTGTGTGTGTTTGCTTTTAATCTTTTATTTTTGTTGTGGTTAAGTTACATTCATTTGCACACATAAATCACCTTCTGTTTACACATGCACCACTTTCCCACCACCTCTTGGTGCGCACTTGGGTTCTTCTCACTTTTTGTCTGTTAGCTGTAATGCCCTCTTTTGATTGGTTTTGCCTGCTTTGTAGAAATGTCCTAAGTGATCATAAACTTTCAGTTCTTTTGCTAGAAAGTAGGATTTAGAAAGGATCCAGGAAAGAAGTATTGGGAAAACGAACTCAACTGTATTTTGATTCATAAAGGAATAATAGAAAATGTGTCCATGAATCATAGAACAGAGCCAGAAAATATTGACTGGGAACCAGGGAAAATTCATTTCTCACTCCTGTGGGCTAGTTATGTCACAATTTCTAAAAAAGTGTGCCGCCCCTTCTCAGGATCAGGTCCCCACAGCTTGTGAGAATGCACATTGCCACGTGACCATGCTCTCTGCAGCGTAGCTTGTTCCGTTCCACTTCCTGCTCACACGGATTAGACATTGGGTGGAGTCCTGGATGCTCAGGGTGCCATGATGCAGCTTCCCCCACACGAAGAACTGAAGTGGTGAGGCTCTACCACTCAGATTGTTTTTTAAATACCAGGAATTGAATTCAGGACCTTGCACTGGTCAGGCATGTGCTTGTGCCATTGAATTATATCCCTGGCTTCTTGCTTAGAAATTTTAGTGACACAAGTTATGAGACTAGTACCATGAAAGAAGAGAAAGTGAGATAGTAGATTGCCTAAACAAAGTAATGTGCATCTAATTTACTGCACTTTATTTATTTATTTATTTATTTATTTATTTATTTATTGTCTTTTTGAGACAGGGTCTCACTGTGCAATTCAGGCTGGTCTTGAGCTCACTTTTGTAGCCCAGGCTGGTCTTGAACTCACACCGATCCTCCTGCCTCAGCCTCCCGAGTGCTGGGATTACAGGTGTGCACCACCATGCCTGGCTCATTGTATTTACTTTTTAAAGACATTTTATTTTATTTTATTTTATTTTATTATTTTCGTAGTACCAGGAATCAAACCTGGGACCTTGTGCTTCCTTCCTAGGAAGGTGCTTATGCTGCTGAGCTATCTCCCTGGCCCTCATATTTATTTTCTGTTGGTAAAGTCATTTAATTTTTTAATAGAACAAAACATACTGGAAGGTTTTTGGTCAACTCCCTAAAATAGAAATCTTTAATTATAAACAACTAAATGTAAGTGAACCTCATCGGACAGATGAGATTCCATCACCGAGTTGTCCACTCCCTTCAGACTGACTACACTGAAGAACTGTCACATATGTCAGAGGGGCACAGCAAGTAAACAAGAAGATAACAAATACATACTCCATACTAAAAGCATTGGTCAGTTTGGATTTCAGACTTGTCCACTAATCTGTTTATCACCTTTCCTTTTTTTCCCCCTCTTTTCTATCTTTTTCTCTTTGTTTCTTTACCTCCTTTTACCTTTTCTTTTCCCTCTTTCTTTCCTTCTCTCTTTGTGCATAATAGTTGATCAATGAATTTCTTAAATCATCCTCAGACAAAAACATAGGACTTTTGGGAAATGTGTTGCTGTGTCTCAGTTACTCTTCTCTCGTTGCTGGGACAAATTCCCGACACCCAAAATGAAGGAAGGAAAGGTTTATTTAGCTCACAGTCACTGGAGGTTTCAGTCCATATTCAGCTGGCTCTAAGGCAGAGAGGCACATGGCAGAGAGCAGCAGTCCATGGCGGTAGAACAGCAACAATGGCGACAAAGAGTCTGTCTCTCTGTCTATTACATTACACCCAGGCTCTCCATCTCAGGCTGGGAGTAACACTCACACCCATAATCCCAGAAGTACAAGACCCATAATCCCAGTGGATCACTCATAATCCCAGTGGATCATGAGTTAATCTCAAACTCTAGAAGTCCCCACCCCATGACTGCATGAGGCTTAACAGGGACAACTAGGTGCAAACTATATCATGCTGATTTTTAGCCTAATTCTGTAATTCTATAAACCAGACTAGATGACTGTAAATGTCCATATTTATATTCACTAAGAAGTGCTATTAGTTTATAAGTCATGCTATTGCTTTACACACACACACACACACACAGTAGTTTGATACCTTTAGCTTTGATTTTTTTTTCTTTCTGCAGATTGCCTTGGGTATTTGGAATCTTTTGTGATAGCGTATAAATTTCAACAATTCTTTTTTCTTTTTCTGTGAACGATCTCATTGGTATTTTGATGAAATTTGTTTACTATATGTAATAGACATTTAAAAATATTAATTCATCCAACTGATGATTATGGAATATCTCCATTTATTCGTATCCATTTTAATTTCTGTAAAAGATGTCTTGTCATTTTTGCTCTAGAGCAGTTATGATGAACCTTATAGAGCTATTCATGGTCCAAAGGGCCAGCTGCAGCATGGAGGCCACGGGTTCACCACCGGTGCTCTTGAGAGTCATTATCTCTTAGGCTAAATTTATTCTTAGGTATTTATGTGTGTGTGTGTGTGTGTGTGTGTGTGTGTGTGTACACATGTGCATTATAAATAAAATTGGTCATGATTTATTTTACAGATAGCTTGGTGTGCACAAGGGATGCTATCAATTTTTGTAAGTTTACCTTCACACTACAATTTTAATGAATCTATTTCCAACAGCCTTTTAGTAGTAAGTTGGGGGTTTTCTTTATATACAGTCATATTATTTGCAAGCAAGGATGACTTGACTTCCTTTCCAATTCAAAAGACTTTTCTTTCCTTTGCCTTTCCTAGTTACTCTGGCTAGGACTCCTAGCGCTATACGTATGCTGAATAAAAGCATTTAGGGTGAGTATTATTGTTTTGTTCCAAGTCTTAAAGAGGAAAAACTTGCCACTTTTCAGTTAATGATGATGCTATCTATTGGTTTTTGCCAACTATAAACTTTATTGCCTTAAGATACAATCCTCCTATACATAATTTCTTAACATCTGTTATCATGATGGGATATTGAATTTTATCAAATATATTTTCTTCTGCTGTTAAAAGTGATTATGTGACTTTTGTTGTGAATTGTTCTTGTGCAGTATATTGTATTTTTTTGGTTTGCGTATATTAAACCGTAATTGCATCCTTTGGATAAATTTCATTTGTTCCTGGTGAATAAATTTTGAAATAATGTTTAAATGCTGTTGTATTCAGTTTGCTAGAATTTAGTTTAAGATTTTCAAATCTATGTTCACCAGGGGGATTGCTTTCAAGTTTCCTTTGTTGTCCCCTCATTTGACTTAATATGAGGATAATGTTGGCTTTTTAGAACAATTTGGGAAGGCTATAATAAATAAAATAACATAGTATTGACATATAAACATACACATAGACCTATGGAACAAAGTAGAAAGCCCATAATTAGCACATGTTTATAGCCAACTTATTTTTGACAAAGATGGCAAGAAAATAAAATCATGAGAAAGTATTTTAAATAACTAGTTCTGGGAATATTAGATGCCTATATACAAAAGAAATACTTAGATCTTTATCTCCATCTGTTAAAAATATTAGCTCAATTTGGATTAAAGACTTAAACATAAGACTGAAATTTGTAACTATTGCATGAAAAATAGGAGCAGCACATTATGTTTTGGCAGTGAGAAAGACCTTGTTTGATATCACCCTTTAATCAGGCAGAGAAAGAAAAATCTTGCAGCTAAATTACTAAACCTTCCACACATGAGAGAAGACAAGAGCTAAAATACAACCTATAGAATTGAAGAAATTATTTACAAACTGCATATTTGACAAGGGTTTACTATTCAGAATCTGTAAGAAACAGATTCAATAGCCAAAACAAAACAAAACAGCTTCCAATTAAAAATGGGCTAAAGAACCAAGTAGACATTGCTAAAAAAGAAGGTCCACAAATAACTAGAAGATATGTAAAGAGGTGCTCACCATCACCACTCATTAGGGACACCCAAATCTCTACAGACAATATGCCTCTTATCTGTTAGGACAGCTACCATCATGCCCCACTTACAGGAATGTAAATCAATGCAACGATTATACAGAGACGTATGGAGGGTTCCAAATAGTAAAAATAGAACTACTGTATGTTTCAGCCCTCCCAATGCTGCATATGCACCCAAAGGAGATGAAACCATCTATCAAGAAGACTCTTATGAGCCTGTATTTACTGCAGCACTATGCCAACAGCCAGGATATGGGGCCAAACTATGTGTCTGAACTGGATAACTGGACATAAAATTATGTGTGTGTGTTAGCAAATATGTACTATCCAGGTATTTAAAAAATAAGGCACAGTGTAACTTGTAACATGAGCTATTATGTTAAGTGAAGTAAATTGGGCACAATAAGATAACCACCACATGACCTCATTCATATGTGGAGTCATCAAAAGGTGGCCTTGTGTAAATTGAGATTGGAATAATGAATATAAGAGGCTGGTGGGGCAAGAGGATAAGGAATGGTCATGAATGCATGCAATATTACAGTCAAAACAAAAGACTTCTGTTGGGTTGTGGAATGCAAGGTTGAATGTAGTTAACAGTAATGCACTGGGTAGACAAACTAGAGGAGAGAAAATGATAAAGTTTTAGTGCAACAAGTATACTAATTGTTCTGAGTTGGTCACCACCCAGTGTATACAAGAACCAAGACATCATATTGCACCTTATAAATATGCAAGTATGGTTATCAGAATTAAAATAAATACAAAATGAAGAAAAAAGATTAATTCCTATTCTTCCACCCTGGTGACTCCCTTTAAAATTATAATAATTTAAATTCTATAAATATGGTCACCATGTTTCTATGAAGCTTCCCTTGACTACCATGGTCCCCTAAGCAGTGGAAATCTATTCTCGCCCAGAAGGTTTACGTGGGATTGTACAGTCAATATTGCAAGAAGAGTAAAGGAAAGAAAGCTTCACAGGTGAGTCATTTTACTGCCCACAGAGACCTGAAGGCAGTGGGCTTGCTCGAGTACATAGGAGATCAGGTAGAGTAGGTGGAGTAAGAGGAGGCTTCTTTGTCCATTCATAGAAATTGTGGGATAACAGCAAGGGAAAAACAAAAACAAAACAAAACAAAAACCAAGGGGAAACAAATAGAAAAGGCCGAGATATGGAAATAGTTGTGGGAAGTAGAGATAATTTTGGGCCAAAATAAATGTATTTGAAGACCATGTTTATGTGCTGTGTCCACAAATGCTGTTCTTCACAAAAGGAAAAGGAGTACCAGACTCTAATCTGCACCACTGAGTTCTCACACTCATAAACACTGGCCAGAATACTCATGGAAGAGTTGCTTCAAATGGCTAAAATTGGAAATAATTATAGACCACAGCATAATAAGGACACAAAGTAAAGGAAATAGAACAGTTTAAGAAGCAAAAGTGTGGCTTCTATGTACTGTGACACTCTGTGAACTTTTTAAAAGACTGGGCTTCACACTTGTACCATGCTCGCCTAGTGTGTACAGGTCGAGTTCCACCCTCTGTGCCACGAAACAGAAGTAAAGTTTTAATAGCCTTCTACTTATGCCACATATTATTTAGGGATAAATGATAAGTACAATGAAGTATAAAACAAAAAACCTATATTGAGCATGTGTGGGAAAAAACTACAGTGAAAGCATGCAGGAGTCTATGATGTCTTTCTTCCTTCCTTCCTTCCTTCCTTCCTTCCTTTCTTTCTTTCTTTCTTTCTTTCTTTCTTTCTTTCTTTCTTTCTTTCTTTGGTACGTGGTCTTGCTACACAGCTCACATTCCTAGCAATCCTCCTGTCGCAGCCTCCCCAGCACTGGGATGCCAGGCCTGTGCCACCATGTCTGGTTTCAGTGGCTGACTGGCACTCCTGGGGTTGCGGGGCATGCAGGGTATGTGGTACAGGGGATCAAACTCAGATCCTTGCACTTGTCAGGCAAGTGCTGAGACCACCAATCTATCTCCCCAGTCCCGTGAATGCTCTATATCTTAAGTTAGAAATAAATACAGTCAAGCTACAGAATGATATGTCAGTCAACAATGGACTACATGTACCGCAGAGTTCCTCTAAGACTACAGTGGAATTGAGAAAGTCCAGCCAGTTAGTGACATGATGGCCATTGTAATATTGCAGTGCTACACATTGCCTACACACACTTAAGGATGAGGAATAAAGAAGCCCTATTGGCTGCCAGTCATATGAAAGTAGATCACAAGTGTACATGTAGAAAATGATGCTTGACCCATTTCTTTGAAAGTCTTTGTGACTGTTTAATGAATTTATTGTATGGGGCATGACCGTAAGAGCAAAAGGCTGAGCCACATAGCCCAGGAGTAGCGGAGATCATGCCATCGAGGCGTGTGTCAGTAAGCGGTGTTTGCACAGCCGCAGATTGCCTAGCCGGTCCGTTCTCAGCACATGTCCCCATCAGTAAGTAACGCAATCGCTGTGCGGGTATTTCAGAGTGTTTGTAAATAATTCACACTCTTTTTAAAAAGTGAAGATAAATAAACTAGAAGATCTTAGCACAAGTTCCAAGGGGCTATGTGTCCTGTGGCTCACTATTCATGAATTTCAATAATGAACTTCCCACTCAAAGATGGGTATCTCTATTGTTTATGCTCCAAGATCAAACTGGGGTTTCTGAGGGCTCCCAGACGGCTGAGGGGCAACTTTCCTTCCTCATCCCTGTCTTCTGCTGTGGAGCAACTTGTTTCTCTGATCTCCATACCTTGCACTTCGTTATTTGCCCTTGCTGTAGCTACAAAGATTAAAATCAAATTTCTGTTCTACAAAGTGGTTGTAAGACACTTTATCATAATTAGCATGCCTCCTGTCCTTTTTTTTCCCCCTCTAATTTAAATCTACCTGGCTTCTTCAATCATTGCTCATTATTATATTTTCAGTTGCTCTCTTTGCCCTCTGAATGCACAATTCCTAGTTTTCCCTAGGAATAAGCAAATAAAGTTGCATTGCTATTATATGTGGTACATGCATGCCTGAGGCAGAAGCTTCCGATTATGCTTATGTCAGTACTTGACGGTGGAACGCTTCACAGTACAGCAACGAGAAGCCCTGCTATGACCTAAAGTCTACCGAAAAGAAAGATGAATTCTATGAATAGATGTGAGAGTGTTCTGTGACAATTCTGCATGGCTGTCATGATATTCAGAGCACCGCACTGTTGGGCAAGATACGACAAACGCGTTCGGTGAATTGCACAAGATTATGATTCTTACGGAGGCTTGCCTCCAAAATTATTCCACGGTGCAGATGTGTTGAGTGTTTGTAGGTAAGAGCTTCTGGCTTTGGTAGTGTAGAGAGGGACCCAAGGTGTAGCCAAATGAGTAATGTGTTACCATTGCTCTCTGTTCTAATTTTTCATAAGGCTGCTATATAATTTCAGTTGGGAACAGCTTTCTACTAGATTTTGGGCATTATCTTATATTATGTTTGGATTTATTAACATCCAAACCTACTCTTCCTGCAAAAAAGAACAAGCTGTACAAATGTTACAGCAGCTTTTATGTATGCATAGCTTAAAATGTACCCACATTTCATGAGGAGTATGTTGTCATTTCAGAAGGGATTTCATTGTACATTGCTTTTGTTGAAAGGACCATTTTAACAGAGTCCATTCTGCCTATGTAGGAACAGACCATGTCTTTCTACTTCCTAATGTCCTCTTCAGTCTCTTTCTTCAGAGTTCTATAGTTTCTATTATAGTAGGGGTTGTTCACCTCCTTGGTTGGGCTGTTCTCCAGTTATTTAGTTTCTTTCTAAGCTATTGTAAATGGAATTCTTTTTCCTGATTTCTTGTTTGGTGGATGATGGCTCTGAGCTCATACAGGAGATGGCGGGGTCATCCTGTTGGCGAGTCAGCATGGCACGGGGATCCAAAAGCAACATCCAGCTCCTAGACTGACTTCTACCTTCTTCCCTTTGGTTAACCTTGAACTTCCTGTTTCCCTTCTCAACACCTGGGCCAAGCCTTCCCCAGTCAGTGCCTGTTAGGATGCCTTACCCACCTCATCCACCTTACCCACCTTAACACCCCTATAAGCGCCACCCAACCTGATAAATTCTTCATCCCTCTTCTTCATTCCCAACAGTGCTTGGGAATGAATAAAGAATAATTTACTTATTATTAATAATATATTATTATTTATTATCATAAATAATTCTTTTCTTCTCTCTCACTTTTTTTTTTTTTTTTGCTCCAGAGGCAGGAACCTCACAGTGGGTTCATTATTATTATTATTGTACAGGAATGCTATGTAATTCTCTGTGCTGATTTTGTATTCCGTCACTTTGCTCACTTTGTTTATTAGCTCTAGGCATCTTCTGGTAAAGCTTCTTTGAGTTTGCTATATGAAAGTTCATATTACCTGGAATTAGAAATAATTTGACATCTTTCTTTTCCATTTATATCTGTTTAATTTGTATGGCTAAAGTTTCAAGTACTATACTGGATAGGAAGGTAAGAGTGGATACCGTTGTTTTGTTTCTGATTTTAGAGAGAATGCTTTCAGTATTCAAGATGGGCTTTGTCATAAATGGCTTTTATCATTTTGAGATTAAGACCTCCTATATTTATTTTTCTTCAGCTTTCTGTTTCAACATGGAGGGATTTTGAATATTGTCAAGGGCTGTTTTCTGCCTATTGAGATGATCATGTGCTTTTTATCCTTGATTGTATTTATGTGGGGCATGACATTTGACTTGTTTTTGCTATACCATCCTTAAATCTTTTGTATGAAGATGACTTGATTGACATGTATGATATTTTAAATGATTTGTTAAATTCTACTTGGAAGTATTCATTTAGGAATTTTTGATTCTATATTCATCAAAGCTAATGCTTATGATTTTTGGTTGTTTGTTTATTTTAGCTTTTGTTTGACTCTTTTTCTAGTTCTCATGCTGGTTTTATTCAGTGATTTTAGAAGCGCTCTTTACTTACCTGGAAAAGCTTAAGTATTTGTATTAGTTCTCTGAAGTTCTGATAAAATGTAGTGGCAAATTAATCAGATCCTGGACTTTTCTGAGTCCATAGACGTTTTCTTAAAATCAGATTTTATTAGTATGTTTTAGATATACAAAGTGATCACATTCATCACAGATAATTTGCATGGTTGCATGAGATAAATTGTTCTTTTTCCCCCATTCCCTCACCCTCCCTTCAATGCCTCTTCCGCCACCCATTTATAAACACTTTGCTTCCCTGTTTGCATCTTTACTCAAGTTTTAAAAGCCTTCATCCTTCTTTTCCTTTGTTCTCATTTGAGCATCTTCTTCCTATTTTGCAATACCTGTTATATATTTTGATCTTTATTTATCCTTTGGCTTCTGAAACAATGCAGCGTTTATGCATTGCGGATCAGATTTATTTCACTTAACATTATGGTCTCACAGTGCACCCATTGCGCTAGAAATGTCTCAAGCACATCCTCTGTTATGACAAACATTTTGTAACTACATTGATGGCCTATTGCTGTCCTGTTGAATTAATTTTTTGATCTATTTTGGTAAATAAAATGTGAAATTTTTTCAGACATTCAATGTATGAGAATGTAACTTTCTAAAGTAGTTTCTTATACTACACTGAATTTCAGAGTTCAGTTTCATCTTTGTAACTCCTTTTTCATTTCTAGTTTTATTTATTTGGATGTTTCTTAATGAAAGTTTAGCTAAGAGCTTATCTTTTATTTTTTAAATAAGCTCCTTGATTTGTGGATCCTTTTAATGATTTTTGTCACTCTTAATTTCATTGATTTCTTCTCTGACCTTTATAATTTCTTTCTTTCCAGTGATTTCAAGTTTGGATTGCTTTTGCTTTTCTTGGAGCCTGAGATGTGTCATTAGGTTAATCATTTGAGATGTCTCAGTTTTTTTTTAGTGTAGCCTCTTACAGTTATAAACTTTTTTTTTTTAAAGAATCGCTTGCATTGAATCGCACCAATATGCTAAAGTACATGCACACACGTTCATGAGACTTATGCAGCTATTGCCTTCATTTAGAAGTTAAACCACAATTTTTAACTTCTCTATTATGTACAGGGTCTCACTGTGCAGCTCCAACTCATAGTGATCCTTCCATTTGCAGCCTCACCAGCGCTGTGATTAAAAGTGTGTACCACCACACCTCCACTAGGGAGTCAGCTCAAGGTGCCCGGGGGTGGAGCCGGGGTGCATGCAATACCAGGAATTGAATTCTGTCCCTGAGCCTGTCTAAGTAGTCATGTAGTCCGCTGAGCTATCTCATCAACCTTTAAACTGCAGTTTCTTTTAAAAATCTAATAGAATTAGAAACTTAAGAAATGAATTTAGATAAATAGTGAGAAAAATGCAAACCTCTTAGAAATTAAGGAACTTTGGTTCAGGTAATATAAAACATGAAATTATTGACAAGAAAAGGATAAAGAACAAAATGTTTCTATTACAACTTACACAGCATAAGGAAAAACCTTTATCCAAAGAAAATAATAGTAAATGCCTTTAGTTGACTAAAAATAAGAATGCAGCTATGTATTTTACATGATTGGAAACTCCATAATAATAAATATCAGAAAATCAGGAAGAAGAAATTAATAAGTACTAATGTTCAAATAAAAACAAAAATTATATATATATATATATATATATATATATATATACTGTATAAATTGATTCCTTATAAACAAATATATATGTGGTAAATATTGATGGAGAAAGAAGAATATCAATAAGACAAGAGAATAAAATCATTTTAAAAGAACAGATTTTAAGAATTATCCGATTTGGGGGCTGGAAGATATCTCTGTGGTCTATGCCCCCTCTTGGTAAGCGCAAGGACCGAGGTTTGATCCCCAGTGCCACATGCTGTGCCTTCTCTGGAAGCTATGCCAGTCACCAAATCCAAGCGTGATGGTGCATATCTGTAATATCAGCACTGGGAGGCTGAGACAGGAGAATCACTATTAGTCTGAGTTGGGTAGTGAAATCTTGTACTAAATAAGTTAATAATTAAAGATTTAAAGGTATATTTAAAAAAAGAATTACCCAATTTTATGCCTAGCATTTCTTTTAAATTAAAAGCTGTGATCAAATATAACCTTAAGAAAGAAAAATATGATAAATAATAAAGCTTAGGCAAGTTCACGAGGACCGTGGTTTGATCTCCGGCATCATATGCCATGCCCATCCTGCCCCCAGGGTGGGTTCTGCTGGCTACAAGAGAAAATAAAAGTGATGAAACATTATGAAAGGCAAGCTTCTAAATTTTAAAGTAAGTCCAACATTAAACTATATGAGACCATAAGAAATGAAGACAACTCTTAATTATTTTATGAAGACTGCATAATATTACTACAAAAATAATATATAATACACCAAAGAAAACTGTGGGCCAATGTATTTAAATACAGCTGTAAGAAGATATTAAATGACATCTAGCAATGTAAGGGTGTTTCAATAGCAGAATCTATGTCAATGTCAGCTATCTGTTGCTGGGGGAAAAAAAGTTATGTCATGTTACGGATTTTGAAAAGTTCTTTGATAGAAACTAGCAGAGACTTCTAATGAAATAACAACTGAAAGTAAGCTTATTAAATAAGAAATTTCAACCACAAAACTTATGTTATGTCATTCCTGTCAGTTAATATGTAAATTTAATGATATTCCAAGTAGGATTTCAGTTTTAAATAATTGGATCATATAATTAGAAATTCATATGTGTTAAAGTCTTAAAGAGAACTGAAAACTGTCAATAATAATGGAACACTGGCTTTTATAAAGCATAACTGCAAAGGTTTCATAATCAAATTCACATCATGGTGGAATGAGAGCAAACGCAATATAGAATGACATAATGGATTTTCTCTCAATGTAATGTGAAAACATGCAGTATTTTTACTAAGTGAAACTACACAGTCGAATGCTCATTTAGATTAAAATGGAACTGTTTCACATCATATAAAAAAGCAACTCCAAGAAAAATTTTCATAATGATTTTATTTTTTTTAAGAAAATAAAGAATCTTAGCGAAACATTCAAATATTCTGTAGCATAATAAATTCAGCTCTTAAGAGCTATCCTAAAGATCACAGTGTGCATGTATTTCTTTCCAACTCAAAATTCAGGGACATAATGTTGATATCGCAGAACTGGCCACAGTGCGAATCATCAGATTCTGTAGATCCAGACCTCTCCTCCTCCTCCCCTATCTGAAGCCACTTGCTAGAGACCAGCAGCTCACTGATGTGTACACCTGCATCTGTAATGCTTGCATCCAAAATTGGAAGACATTCTTAACTGAAATGGGAAATTCTCCACTGAAAAAATAGAACAGGCCTATCTATCTATCCATCTATTATTTTTTCATTTTGTCCTTTGATTTCTATCTTTAGGTGATGCCTTATATTTGATTACTTCTTTAGATATGTGAAAGATTATTGCATGCTCTCGTGGAACTGACACCTTTTTCATTCATTACCTGATGCTTCAGTTTACCTTAGTCTCTCTTTGCTCGAACTCTGCTTCGTCTGAAATTAAATGTATTAATGATTAACATCATATACTTGGCATTAACATAAATAGATAAAATAATCTGATTTCAGCATTCACGGTATATTATTGTTAGCATCATTTAAGCATCACTTTTCTTTTAATCTATCACACTCTATACATCTGAAAAACTTTTGTAGGAGGGTGTAATTGGATCTTGGTTTTTTCTTTATTTGTTCTTTAAAATTTATGGTGAGATTTGGGCGGGCCAGATAGCTTAGTGGATTAAAGTGCCTGCTTAGTTAGATGCAGTGGCTGGGGTTCGATTCCTGACGTGCTGTGCTGGCCCCGCCAGGGCTCACTGAGACAGTGATTGAGACTGGGTGTGGTGGCGCGCATGCCTGTAATCCCAATTTGGGGGGCTGAAAACGGGAGGATCGATAAGAGTCTGGGCTGCGTAGTGAGACCTTGAAGACCCTGTAATAAATAAATTAGACAAAATTACTGTGAAATTCTATCTCTTGTTTGTTCGTTTGAAGTGATTACTGATAAAGTTTCACTGATATCTTCTGCACGATTTTCCTGTTTATTTTTTGCCTTCCTTCATTTTGATTGAATACTTTCTATGGCTTCATTTTAATTTCTCATTAGCATATCAGTTTTATTGGAAATATGTAGTGGTTCCTTTAGTGTTTATAATACATATTTTTAACTTACTTAAAACCCATTTTGAGTAACATCATACTGCTTCTGGTGTGACACAGGTAAATTTTTTTAAAAAATATTGTTAATATTAGTACAATTTAGACATGCGTAAATATCCCATTCATAGGGCGTGATATATCTTGCTTTTTCTGTTTTGTCAGTTCCCCTCCCCTCCCTTTTACCCCTTATCCTTTATCTCACCTCTTGCTTCTTTGTACTAACGTTGCTTTGAGCAACAGAGAATGAGCAACTCCTCATTCTTCTCTTCCCTGGGATACAAATTTCTCATCGCTAACATAGCCCTGCTCAAAGCATTCTTCTCTATGTCTAGCGTGGCAGTTGGTGACGCATTCCCTGAGCATTTCTGCTTGTGAATGTATTTACATTTGAAAGATACTTTCTGTAGATGGAGAATTCTAGGCTAGCATGGTCTCTTCTTTCAAGGTGTTAAATATTTCACTTTGCTCTCTTGTTTACGTGATTCCCAACATGACAAATGCTAAGTAGTTACCTTCCTTTGCAAAAATGATGTGCTTCCTGAACCCTGTGATTTTTGAAGATTTTCTCTGGTTTTCTGAAATGAGAAGAGGCTGATGCCTAGGAGGTTTTAGTTTTGTTATATGAGTGTGGTTGCTATTTTGAAATTAGCCTGCCTTGTGGACTTGAACGTTTGATCTACTGTTTGGTATTTGGAAGATTGCCAACCATTATTTCTTCAAATACTTCTTTGGTCTTATTCTTAATTCCTTTCCAGTATCCCAGGTGAATGTATGTCGTACCTTTTGTTATTGTTGCATAGTTCTTGTATATTGTTTTTTTTTTCCTCTCACTTGCTTTGAATTTCAGTTTGTAAAGTGTGCATTAAATGTACAGTAGACATCTTCAAGTTTATGAATTTTTTCTTCAGAATCAGTGGCTCATCTGCTGTCGAGTCCTTCGGAGGCATTTCTCAAGTCTGTTACAGTGATTTTGATTTCCAGCATCACTTTCTGCTTCTTTCTTTGAGTTGTCACCTCTTTGCTTCCATTCCTTAATTGATCCTGCACTTGCCCCTACCTATTAGAATCCTCAACATATAGGTCATCATTATTTCTATTTCTCTAGTAAGTTTCATTTCTCAGCCTATTATGAGGCTCGCTCTTTCTTTTCAGATATTTTTCTTTTGCCTTTTGGCATTGATTTTTTCCCTTGAAGCTGAACATGATACATAGCGTAAGAGGAAGTGAGGCAAATAGGCTATAGTGGGCAGATTTCTGTTAGTACAGCTAGGACTTAGACTGTGTTTAAAATGTATTGTAGTTATAATGTTTGGGGGGGGTTAAATTTCTACCGCCTTTACCTTTGTCTTGTGTTTTGACTTTAGGCTGCTCTAAGTACTTCAGAGAAAGTTTGTGTGCTGCAGTTCTCTCAACGGGGATCCCCTAGTGTTATTCTGAGAACCTGGGGGTATGGTAGAGGAGAGCTATTCTTTATTCTTCTGAATAAATTTCATTGCTTTAGATTTGTGTCTCAGGACTGTGATATTCACCAGGTTTCACAGTGGTAGAGCAGTTGGATAGCTCCGAACTTCCTTTCTCTATAGCCCACTCGCAATGCTTGTTTCTCTAACCCTTACATGTTGCAGATAGCAACCCCTTCCCCAGTTAGGTGAGAAAACAAAGGCTGGAGGAAACTTGGCTATAGTGTGAGGAACTTCCTTTACCCAGCTTAGTTTTGACAAAGTCCCTTCCTCTAGAAAACAGGCATGTGTTAGGGAGAAGCCTCTGTGCTTGTTTTATTCTAAGTCTACGTTCCTTCTCTTCCGGAGCCTTTTGAGAATATTCCTGAAATTCTCAACAGGAGAACTTGGTGGGATTCTAAAAAGACTTCCCCTGTGAGGCTGCTTCTGCAGTTTTTCACTCTACAGTTTCTTCTTCTCAGCCTCCAGCCATTCATCATAATTATGTGCAAGTGTTTCTGCCAGCTTATAACTCAGTGCAGTTCGGTCTGCTCCAGGTAAGTAGATTTCTGTTGCTGCCTCTTCCTTGAGGCGCTTGTCTCTTCAGACTTGGGGGTGGCATTTATTTTGTATCTTTAGTTCCCTGAGGTCCCCACAAAAAATGTTGTTTACTTTGTGCTATGCTTTTTCTTGTAAACCATAGGAGTGATGAATTCTAATCTCTTTGCATATTGAAGTTTAAACTGCATAAACAAGAAATATTTGACCATATATACACGAAATGATACCATACACAAAATCAATTAAAAGTGCAGATTATAGATTTGGGAATCAGATGACAAAGAGTATATTTCTGTACAATAGAAAGAAATCTTAAAGACAGGTGACATAAAGGTACTGCTATGGTTTATGTCTTGTTGTCCCCCAAAGCCTCATGCAGTCATTGGGCGGGGACTTCTATAGATTGAGACTTGGCTCGTGAGTCACTGGGATTATGTGATTTCATGCCGATCTAGAGTTTGAGATCTGATCCATGACCTCTGGGATTATGTGTTTTAATACTGATGGGATTATCGGTCTGAGTACAGGTGGGACTATGGGTGTGGTCTAGGGCAGATATCCTGAGGTGGAGAGCCTAAATGCAATTTAAAAAGAGAGACAGAGAGACAGACTTGCACTGTTGCTCCCTTCTCCCTTAGTAGTTCCATTGCCTGTCACCATTGTTGCTGTTTGTGCCACCATGAACTGGATGCTGTCTGCTCTGTTCCACTCAGCCTTGGGCCAGCCGATTCTGGACTGAAACCTTCAGTAACTGTGAGCCAATAAACCTTTCCTGCCTTCCTTCATTTTGAGTGTTGGATATTTGTCCCAGCAACGAGTGAAAAGTAACTAAGACATGTACTATATAATATGAAGAAATTTTATAGATAGACAAGATTAAGACAATATAGGAAAGGAAAGGAATAAGGAAATGGATAGGAATGTGTTTAGTGTTTTAAAAAGCAAAACAAAATCTAAAAAATAAAAATAAAAAGCAAATCAAATGGCTAATTAATTAACAAATGCACAAATGTTAAAGTTAGTATTAATAAGGTTGGGAACTCACATATATAATCTGATAAAAATATGAATTGCTGCAATCATTCTGTAAAACAATATGACAGTAATCACTAAAATAAAAAGCCAAGAAACCCTGAGGTCTAAACAATTCACTGTTAGAAAAACTACTCATGGCATAGAATGTCTAAATAAATTATGAAATATCCAAACTGCTAGGTAGTTTGTACTTGTTTGAAAGAATAAATGAATTAAAATTGTTCATTTGCCAATGAAAGATTTCCACAAAGTATTTATGAATGAATGAGAAAAACAGAATACAAAGTCATCTTTACTGTGATCCTAATTTTGAAAAATCATGAAAAAATCATATGTACTTATAATTAGGTAAAGATTGTGTAAAATTTATAGATTTTTATAGTAGTATTTTATTAGATAAAGAAGCTGACAATCAAAGGCAATTTTTAAAATATCCTCTATGTCTATAGCTATGGTTGTATAAATTTCAGTGTGCAGCAGAAATGTGCATAAAGACACGCCATACTGTTGACATGGTTTTTCTCAAGAGCCAGGGGTGACAGAGGTGTCACAGCACTAGTTATGAACACTTTCTTTATACAACTTCATATTATTTCATTTTTCAAACTTACATTGCAGTCATAATTTGAAAAACATCAACTATGTGATCTCTAAAGACAAAACCTTGGTAAGACTATAACAGAATACTCTGAGGATGTACACTTGGATTTAGTGAGGGTAAAGGAGTCAAAACAAACATTAAAAAAATAAGGGATTTAATGTAGAAATTCAGGGGTATCTACCACTAATTATATAATACTATGTAATACTATTATATATATATATATATATATATATATATATAATGTTAATTGTATGATATAATTGTATAACTAGGGGAACACTTAATAGTTATTTTAGCAAAGCAGCTGAGTGCAATATCTTATCTTATCCTTAGAAAAATGTCATCAACTTCACTTCTGCTTTATCTTTTTTTTTTTGTCTTTTTGAGACAGGGTCTTGTTATGCAGTTCAGGCTGGCCTTGAGCTCACTTTTGTAGCTCAGGCTGGTCTTGAACTCGCACCGAAACCTCCTGCCTCAGCCTCCCGAGTGCTGGGATTACAGGCGTGCGCCACCACGCCCGGCTCACTTCTGCTTTATCTTAACACTAAGTCCTTTCAGTCAGAGACTGGTCATTTTCAAGTTTTGAAACTATAATTAAAAGATTTTCTAGAAAATGTTGTATGATGCTTAGCCAGGTTGGCTGCTGAGTCTAGCTTAGTCTACCCTTATGTTGACTTGGGATGCCTTAATGTCCTTTAAATATTTCAGATCAAAATGATAATCACACGATTCTACTAACATAATTCAAATATATATGTATATATATACATATATATGTAAATATTAATACACATAAAATGATACCTACACACACATAAGCACACAGGCACATGAAAACATTTCTTTCTGCTTATGGCCACAAGACCTTTGTCCTCAGCAACCACCTAAATCATTTATGGTTCTTTGCCTGGTGGGTGACCCAGACATTTATTCCAGAGGGTATCTGAACCATCAGTAGTCCTGCCTTTCTATTCAATTATTTCACAGGCATATTAGCATCTGTAGGGAATCACCTGAATCCTGAATTCATGGGTTATCTGCTGCTGCAAAATAAATGGCTATGAAATAAAGCAGATTAAAATAGGATGCATTTCTCCACCCCATCTCTCTCTCTCTCTCTCTCTCTCTCTCTCTGTAAATTAGGAGTCAGGAAGTGGTTAAATGTATATTTTGCTTCAGGGTCTCTCAGAGGCTATAAGAATGTTGACTAGAATATATTTATTTGCTCCCATCTATCTCTTTCTGTGCTGAAGTTGAACCTCAGCCTTTTGCTCTGATGTACATCCCTGGTCATTTAAAATTTTAAATTTTGAAACCAGGTCTTATTAAGTCACTACGCTGCCCAAACTTGGCTTGATCTTTCTGTCCTTCTACGTCAGCCTCCCAGAATTCTGGCATCCAGGGCACCCATGCACCACCACTACTACAGCAATGTAGTAGTAGCTTTAAGGTTCGTTCAAGAAGGACACACTTCCCAGTTCACATGTCTGTTCCTCAGATTCGGCTGCTCATGAAGGCCTGGCCAGACACTTCTTCAGCTCTTTGTCAAGTGGGTCTCTCCAATATGATAAAGGTCACTCTAGTTTATCACACAATCATGAAATGATATCCCACTTCATGAGGAACTGAACTACTTGCTGTATTCTGCTGATTGGGATCAAGTCAGTAAGTTCAGCCTGTGCTCATTCAGTGGGTTCCACACAGGCATAAATGTCAACAGTGCAGGTTCAACAGGAGTCCTTTAGAAGTCTGCTTGCCATTCTGGGAACCTTCTATTGACCACCATCATGCGTCAGTAGTCTAATTGTATGAGTCACTGGAGTCACTTCACTTTTGGCTTGTGAATTTCATGAAATGAGTAGGTCATTGTGACCAGGTGACATCTTTCATTTCTAGTGTAATGTAACCACAATGTCATGTCCTCATGAAGCACTTCTCCATTGGAAAATACGGTCTTCAGACGGTTACAAAAGTCTTATGAGCAGAGAAGGCAAATTCAGATCCTGTGTGTCTTTCTAGAAAGAACAAATGAATGCCCTTTCCTTGGAAGTGTTTTCTGACGCCATCGGCCAGCCTATGATGGCTATATGGTCTCCCCATGGGATGCTGTTATATCAAGGAAGAGTTTGTGGTCTGTCCTCACTGTTGCAAGCTGGGAACTAGGCTTCAATACAGCCAGGTCAAAAGTACACATTTCCGAGTATTCCCATTCGGACTGGGCATTTTTAGAACTTGGGTGACATAGTACAGATGTGGTGAAACGAGGCAGTGATAATATTTCTTGAGCCTCATTTCTGAATAGTAGGTAACTGTACTATTTTCTCTTCAACAATTTGTGTTAACTTGGTGTCAGTGGCTAGTAATCCCTACGATATTTGCTTATTTTCTTTGGTAAATGGTTGCACATTTTGGGGGAAAAGCTAAATGGATATTTCACAATATATCTTTTGTCGTTATAGCAGTATGCGTCTTCTTCACTTAAAGCGCTTCGTTTCTGAAAATCACTCAGGCCTAGAAACTGGGGAAATTACTTGATAAGGTTGAAGTAATTCAATGTGGAACTTTCTCTCTGCCCATCTGAGGTATGTTTGCTTACCCAAATCAAGTAGGTTCGACTGAGTGGTGGCTCATCTATATTCTTTCTAAGGGTGTAATATTTGGCTACAAAGATTTGTAGGTCTATTGTCACACTGTCGGATTCTGCTGCCCAACGTGATGATTATGCCTACGCTGACCCTGGCAATTCAGTGAAGGAACAAGGAACTGCATTGCTTGGTTTCTGCTCCTTCCCGACCCCAGTAGCCATTGCCCTTGAGGAGTGTACTCCACCCACAGCCTCTCCCTCTCATTACAGCTGACTCCAGATAGAATGTAGAGCCTTTCAGGGTTGCCTGTTTTGCCTTCTTCAATGCCTGTCTCCAAGACCTGAATGACGGACAAGCAGTGAACAACATAGATCTACTCTAACATCACCAGCTCCCTGAGTATTTCTGTACTTTTTTTAGTTCACTGGGGCTATCACAGACACTCAGTTACAGTCAACCAGCCATGCAAGCTTGTGTTGGTTAATCATTTATGTGAACTCGGTTGCACTCAGGGATCTCTAGATGTCTGGCAGAGCACAGGAAGGCTTCAAGCTTGAGAGGGCCTTGACGTATGAGATCTGAGATAGAACCCGGAGATGCATAGTGTGGGCTGGCACTGCTGAATTGACCTGGGCCCCAGAGAGCAGGAAGGCAGAGGAAAGAGGAATGCACACTCATACATTAATAGTTTTGCCTGCCTGTCTTTCTCTCTCTCCCTTTGCATTTAAAAATTGAGTCCAGATGGAAATTCTAAGAACCATTGCCTTAACCATCTTGTTTATATAACTGTGTGGGTTTGCCTCTACCACATTTCCTACCTTCTTTCCTTTCCCCCTCTCCATTGTTTAATTGTTAAGTTCTATTTTTGTACTTTTCAGATATTTGGGTACTTAAGCAGGGAGTGCTTTTGTTAGCATACTCACAGTGTAGGTACTTGGGTGGTCAGGGCAGAGGGGAACCTGGACAATGTAATGGAAACCTGTCTCAAAAGCAAAACAAAACAAAAGCCAAACTGATTTTCATGAGTGTTCTAATGGTCGCTCAGTTCTCTGAGGGTAAACAGTCTATCTTAAGAAGCCTTATATCATCAACAATTAGCATAATATCAGTCACAGTTGGCTAGTAGTTAAATGATTAATTGGTTGATTATTGAGACTATAAAGAAGGTCTGATGTCTGGAAGGTGGGACTAAAGCAATATCTAGATAATTAGTATTACTCAAGAGCAAGGACAAATTAAAAGGTAAGATTTGAAAGAACAATGAAACATCAATTGGTTACAGTAGCATACAAATAAGGATCAGAAAGATGGACAAAGTTACAATGGAATAACAACACCATCACACAGATAGAAAACAAGCATTATTGGGCACTTCACCTCAACTACATCAAATTATATATTAAGTATAAGTAGATTGATAATAAGAATTAAAAGTAGAGATGACCAGATGAGATCAAAAGTGAGACAAAAATGTATGCTTATCTGTAATAATTATTCTTTAAATATAAACCTATTTCATGAAAGTAAAAAAGATACCAGGCAAGGTGGCAGACCCTCCTTATCTCAGCTGCATGGGAGACTGAGGTAAAGGGATGACATATTAGAGGTCAACCTGGGAGATTTACCAAGACCCTGGCTCAAAATACATTTGAGGATGAGGATGAAGCTTTGTGGTAGAACTCCTGCCTACTGTATGACAAAGCTGTGGGTTCAACCTCCAGTGATGTAAAGCAAACAGACATACATCAGTGGTAAGTTCAAGGGTAACTTAGAAATTTCAACTTCGCAGAGCAACTCATTTCTTAGTATCAAAGAATAAAATAAGCTGGATCCTGAGCAAGAGCAGTTAGCATCCAGCCTATGTTAGATTGTTCACCAATCATGAGAAGTACTGGGTGTGATAATGGAATGTGAGAAACAAGTTTTTGGAGGTTTACTAGTTCGAGAATGTTTCCTTTTGTTAAATAGTTGTTAGTGACAGTGACCATAGAATAGTTAACGGTTTGGATTAGGTTACTTTTCTTTAGGTGTCCATTTCAAATAGTCTTGAGAATCAGGACCATTCAGTGGCTAAACTTCTATCTATGATATGGTTTTGTTTTCGTCCCTTCTGCAATTCCTGTTGGACAATATTCCTCCTGATAGAAGTCTTAAGAGATAGGGCTATCAGGAGTAGATTGAGCCCGGAGGGCAGAGCCCCACCAATGGGATGAGATGCTTTTCTGAAAGAGGTTGACACAGCATGCTGAGTACTTCAGCCCTTCTGTGTTCCACTGTGTGAGGGCATAGCATTGTCTCCACCAGGGGTGGGCAGCACGTGCCATCTTGGAAGGAGACACTTGGCACTCCCTAGCCAGTGCCTTTGATCTTGGATTTCCTAGCCTCAGGGACTGTGACAAATACATCACTTTATGTTAATAAATTATGCAGTCTGTACGATTATACATGATGGAAACTTAGACTAAGGGCTGGCCTTAGATCATGCTCTCATATGGGGCCTGGTTGTAGCATAATGTCCTGCTTTAGGCTGTGTTTGCCAGCCACGCCCACAGCAAGAGAAAGGGAACAGTCAGAAGGAAACTTTATGTTTCACCACGCCTAATAAGGACCTGCTCATTTGCATTGAGGTGTACCTATCCGGGCCCTAATGATAGAAAAACACCAAGAATAAGACAAATCACTAGTGTGGATTTCGACCGTATAAAATATTCCAGGCTTTCCTGTATAATGGTCTTACTATTCATCATACAGCAAGCTCCACAAGGCTATGGCTGCAGAGTATAATGAATCATTTCCAGTAACTTTATGTAAACCCCCTGTTTTACAACTCAGTACTGAATGCATTCTTCTGAAAGATCCACTGAGAAATAAGTAATTCATATGTATGTGCTGACCTGCTACCAAGGGATCTTACCCTTTGATCTTTTTAAGAGAATCTTTTCTAATTTCCATACCTTAGAGACCTATTAATGAATAAATGACTGATTAAAAACATTTCTTACTGAATTTATGCACTTCCTGAAACATTAGGTAGGTTAAAATTTTAGATGCTATTGAATTTGTGACATTTTAGAGATCTTAAAGCTGGAGCTGATCTACAAATATTTTCCCTCCGATTTGTAATTTGTTTCCAATGTTTTCCCTTTCATTTTGATTTACAGCACAACACAGTTTAAAGCCCAGGAAATATATTCAGAAGTTGTCAAATATTTAAGCCAATTTCTGATATGGCGTTAGGTGAGAGGACAATGATGTTCAGGATCTCGTTACTCAGTTCTTATTTCCGGAGAGGAACCTTAGTGTTAAGAAAACCCTAGGGGCCAGAAGGTCTCAGTTTCTACATTGCTCAAGCTCTTCTTTTTCTCTTTCTTGAATACGCTCATGAAAGGAATGGGAAGTCCCTGGTTTGCTCTCAGTTTGTGTGTGTGCATGTGCGTGTGCGTGCGTGCGTGCGTGTGTGTGTGTGTGTGTGTGTGTGTGTGTGTGAGTACTTACTGCAGGGTCTACAGGGTCTCACTGCACAGATTGGAGTTATAGTGATTCTCCTATTTTCAGCTTCCCAAGTGCTGGGATTATGGGTGCACCCCTCCATGTCTAGTCTCAATTGCTGTCTCAGTGCACTGTGGGGTGGGGGGGGGCAGCAGGGCTGGCACAGCACAATAGGGATCAAACCCCGGTCCCTGCATCTATCTAAGCAGATGCTTTAATTCACTGAGTTATCCAGCTGGCCCAAAGATTGTGTGTATTTGCCTTGTTTGTTTTTGGTCTTTTTGAGACAGGGTCTTGCTATGAGGTTCATACTGGCCTTGAGCTCACTTTTGTAGTCCAGGCTGGTCTTGAACTTGCACCGATCCTCCTGTCTCAGACTCCCAAGTGCTAGGATTACAAGCATGTGTGTGTGTGTGTGTGCGTGCGCGTGTGCATGTGTGCCACCACACCCAGCTGTTTTTTTTTGTTGTTGTTTGTTTGTTTTGTTTTAACTATATTTTTTTGTTTGTTTGTGTTTTGTTTTGTTTTGTGGTACTGGGGATTGAACTCAGGACCCTGTGCTTGCCAGTCAGGCACTTGAATTGTTTTTTAAAGGAAGTTTATTTTTTTGTTTTTGGTGCTGAGGACCAAACCCAGTGCTTCCTGCTTGCTAGGCAAGCATTCTACCTCTGACCCAAATCCCCAGCCTTTCCATTTTACTACATTGTTACATAGAAGTAGTACTCCCTCCCTCGCCCTCTGTCCCTCCTCCGTTCCCTTCCGTTCTCTTCCATTCTGTTCCATTCCATTCCACTCCATTCCATTCCGTTCCCTTCCGTTCCGTTCCGTTCCGTTCCGTTCCCTTCCCTTCCCTTCCCTTCCCTTCCCTTCCCTTCCCTTCCCTTCCCTTCCCTTGCCTTCCCTTCCCTTCCCTTCCCTTATTTGGCAATTCCAAGGATTGAACCCAGGGCCTTTACATAGAGTTATACGACCTACTCAGAGTCTCACTGAATCACTAACTCTCCCAGGTTGAGCTCAAACCTGTAATCCTCCTACCTCAGTTCCCAGAGTTCTGGGATTTGTGGCATGCACCATCACACCGAGCTGCTCTTTATTTTTAATTGAAATTGTGCATCAGCAAATATCACCTTGGAGCCTCTTCACCTCTCTTCTTAGTCTAACCCCAAATACTGGGCAATATAATTAAAACAGTTAATACTCAGCAGTTCAACACAGTTTTAATTTGAGTTTCATGTCTTCTAGGCCTATAACCCATATTGCATATCACCTAATTTTTGAGCAGTCTCACTGTTTTTCTAACCTTTCTGCTAGCCTTCCTTTTTGCAGAATGATTAGATCATAGCTACTCATTATTTCATAAGTATCTGCATCAGGCATTTCATCAGAGCAAAGCAAAGCTGACCAATGCATTCATCAAATACTGTCAGGTTGACACTGTGGTGTACTGACTATCTGACTAGATATGAGTCTACATTTTGCTAATTTTATGGTGCAAGCAGTCACACTGTGGCCATGTTGAAGTGACCAACAATAATTTGAAATCATCTTGCAAAGTTCTTAAAGTTTTGAGAGCCAGTTCAGTAGTACAAGTTCAACTCAGCATATCGCTGATTTGGGGATGGCAATAAATGAAATTGAAGCCAAGCAAACAGAAGAAGAGTTAGCACTAAAGCGAAGACAATGCCAAGAAAATTTCAGCCTCCTACGCATCCATGTAGCTTGGCTTCTGACCTTCACAGCTTTGCCCTCCTCACAGAAGCTGCTTTTTATAGTTGCTAGTGACAACCCTGAGCATCTCTTTTGGAAATAATGACTAAAAACATGTGTTAAACTGAAGTTTAATAAAAGCAATGATTAAACCAGCTACTGAAATAATTTTATGTTGCTTTCACAGAAAGTAGTACCTCTTTAGCTTAAAATAGATAATAACTCTAGTCTATTCAACACTAGTAGGAACCCTTCTGATATATTTTGACTACTTTGAATGTCATGTTCACGCACAGGTACACGCAAATATATAACACATAACTAACACCTTTAAGCATCTACTGTATTCCACAAACCACTGTAAGAATGATTAGAGCTTCCACAAAGACAAAAAACCATTGTTTTGTTCATTGGTATTTGTTTAAAAAACAAAACTTAAAAATTAAGAATATTTTTATTTCTTTGGTACAGGGTCTTGCTATGTAGCTTGGACTCATCGTGATTCTCCTGTCTCAGCCTCCTCAGCGCCAGGATTACAGGTGTGGGTCGCTGTGCCCATATTTGGTGGCTGGAACAGCACATCTGGGGTTCTGGGAGTGGCAGCATATGGTACCAGGGATCGAACCTGGGTCTTTGTACTTGCCAGGTAGCTCTTGTAGGCACTCAATAAATGCCCATGAAACAAATAATAGATAGCAACATACAACAACAAAACAGAAAAAAAGGAGTTTAAAAACTTCATGGTCAAGCAGTTAAATAAGGGATGGAGGCAGAATTTAAATATGAGCGGTCTTTTCAAGAGGTTCTCTTCAGATTAAAATATTTAAAGCAGCAAGCAGTTGGGAATAATGCCCTGAGGGAGAAAGAGTAGAATGTGAGCAATCATCAAATCTTGTCAAAAGAAGTCTTTCTTTCTTTCTTTCTTTCTTTCTTTCTTTCTTTCTTTCTTTCTTTCTTTCTTTCTCTCTGTCTCTCTCTCTCTCTCTCTCTCTCTCTCTCTCTCTCTCTCTCTCTCTCTCTGATGAAGTATTGCTATGTGGTCCATACACACCTCAAATTCATTATATAGTCTACTCTGGACTTGAACTCATGATCTTCCTAACTCAGTCTTTAGAGTGCTGAGCTTATAGTCATGTGCCACCACACCTGACTGTCCTTGTTAAGTGGAATTTAAGGTCTACAATGTAGTAACATTGCCCAAGGAAAAGAGACCTGATCTATTTAGGAGTTCTCCAAGGGTGCTACTTGCAAGGAGTTTCCCAGAAGGCATATGAAGTCCTGTACAAATATTTTGTGGGAATGGAAAATTTGTATAACTGATCTCATTAAATGATAATGAACTAAACATTAGTAAGCACATGTGCTATTGAGAGCTATATCAATTAAAATTTAAAATGAGGGTAGGGAAATGTTGCTTAAATATAGTGTTTATTTTTTTCGTCGAACACTTGATAATTCTTTGTAATGTATGCTCATCATTTCTATTTTTTCATCATTTCTATTTGTTCAGTTTCAGAGTACAAAGTTCTTTGTTTTTTTCTTATCAAATATCTCCATCTTTTCTGGCTAATGTATTCTTTCATATTACTACTGTCAACAAAATTCGGGCTGAGAGACCACTCTCACTACTTCCCCCTGAACTTGAGCAACACCCTGAGGCTAATCCTACTTTCACCACCCTAAAAGAATAAAAAACAAATATGGAATACGATTTCCCAGGAAATCACTAGAGCTCTAGGCTGGTGAACGTGTATGCTAGATCCTGTGGCCTTTTATTCCATAACTTTTACCACTGGAACATCATTATCGGTTCATACATAGGGACCTCATGTCACGCATGTGATTATGACAGAATGGATTCTGAGAGAGCCATGCACACTGGATGCCATTTGGATGACTCAGGACCATGTCAGTCATTTCTGTCAGTCATCTAGCGATCCAATGAAAGGTACCTAAGCCTGATTTATCTTCAGTCTTTTTCCCCTGATATCCCGGCACCCCATTTTTTATTTGTTCCACCATTATGTTTCTGCTGACACACCTTTCCTTTATCTTCAGTAAGTGTAGTACTCTTCTCTTACCATTGAAAATATACTTGAAATTGCTCAACATAAACAAGGATTTGGAATCTGTCTCCCAGATCTGTGACTCACAAGAAAAGGTATTGATACTATTAATATTTACATATCATGAATCTTCAAGACATGCTCATTTAAAAATAATATGGCTCTTCTAATCCATAGAACAGCTATTAATTCCACTAATGCTACCTGTTTAATATCAGTTACATCACTACTGAGTGTTGCATTATTTACCATTTATTGTGCATATGGATATGTAATGATTTTGTCAAATATTAGCACTGGGCTTTGCTCTTGATGACCATAGGTACAAGGCTTGCATGAGTATGCAGGAAACTACAAATGAGAATATATTTTAGGATTATGTTACACTTATTGTTTAGAATTTATGGCCTTAATACAAAGGATATGTATTCTCACCACATATTGTCTGAATCCTTTCATTGCCCTTATTCTTAAAATTTTTAACACTTAATACGAAAATGACCTTCCATTTGGATAATTAAGGTTTGGCAATATGATTTATATATTTCCTGATGAATAAGGCTAGTGTTTAGAGGTATGAACCATTTGGATGATGACATGCTGGTGTCTTCTTCTTTTTCCTAACTCTGAAGTTGACAGATACTAGAGCAATAATTTGAATTTCTTCCTTTGGAGGAAGAGAAGGCAGAGATTAGCAGCCTAGTTTTAAATTTTAGTATCCCTAAAAGAGCATAGTATTTTCTATTTAAGTCCATAGCTGGCAAATAAATTCAAAAGTGCCTATGTTAAATGTAGAGACTTACTCACAATTCAAAGCATACAGCAATCTACCAAAGTAAGTTATGTATTTCTTCTACTCCAGCCCTTCCTCTGCAAAAGAGAACCATCACAACAAAGTCAAGTATATTTGCTTTTGATTCAAAGTATTTCAAGGTTATTTCTTCCAAACACAGGTTTTGATTTCTTTAAGATTTACCCAGCATTCCAGAGTTTTATATGACATCACAGAAGTCAGGATGATCAACTCTAGAAAAATCTTAGGGGGATGGGGTGCTACTGAATTGTCCACATCTTTCTTGCTGAGACAAAATAGGTTATATTGAAAACTTAGAGGAAGTTAACTTATGTTGCCATAAAACTTATTGAAATTTCAGTCCTTTTCCTTAGCTGCTCATTTTAGAGGATATGGAACTAATTGTAAAAGAAATACTCTTCCAAATGTCAAGTAATAGCACCAGGCTTTGCTATTACTGTATATATCAATAAAATTAAAGAGAAGTGAAACATGTAGCAATAAAATGTTTGAGATTTCTAAGTAATGCATCCTATTGCAAGCCCATCATACATTTTTATCAGTCAGTACTCACCAGAGAAACAGAGTTAATGCAATACATACAAATACATAAGGATTGACAAGGTGGAGTTACAGTGGCCACCTGCAGCGTGAAGGAGAAGAGTGAAAAAAGACTCTGCGTGCTGGAGATCCCAAGGATGCAGTCCAAAGTAAAAGGCCTGGAGCTCACTGCAGTGTCCTGCAGAATCTGTATCAGGGGCTGCAGGTCTACAATGGAAAGCTGAAGTCTGTGCTGGATCCAGAACGCAGCATCCAAGGTAAAGGTAAAGACTGGAGCTTCTCAGAGGAAACAGAAGCGAGCCTTTCCTTTTTCTCCCCCTTTTATCCTGTTCAGGGGGATGAGCCTTGTGGCTGGTGCCACCCACACCCAGGATGTGTGTCCTGGCTTCAGTAAATCCCATCAGCCACATCCAGAACGCGCTAGTTTCTTACTCAAGTTGACACAATCAGTGAATAAGCACAGCATCCTAGATTTTTTTTGTTAAAAAAACCTTATACATAACACGTCTTTACATTATTTGTAACCCATGTATTATGCATTTGATTCTGTAAGTATACATTTTGTGCATGTATATGTTGGTACTCAGTGTAAATTCATGTTTACTTAAACTCATATATTTATATAACAGAACACCATTTCCCCTGTTTATATTCCTTGAAATAATGTGTCTTTATTCTAAAACAAAGGTAGTCTTTTATCTTTGCATGGCAATTTAAATGTTGCTCTTGAAACAGGCAATTACTTAGGAACTAGGCCTGCCATTGTCGTTTATTGATGAAGAAATGCTGATAGGAGTTCCTCTTTTTTGTAAATTGAAGATAAGCTGTCCTCCCAAAGACATCAAGATAAGGAGAATCAATGTATGTTGTCATTTTGACAAGCCATCCTCTCCTGTTAGTTTACACATCTGCTGCAGGAGAGGAAGCTATCAGATGCTTCTGATGATAATGACGAGCAAGAGAGGGAGTCTTGGGTTGGTATCTGAGGACAGCCTGTCAAAGCCCCATAGAAAACACAATCTACTTCTTCTAATGAGTGCCACAGCCCTACAGGGGGAGCCATGCTGACAGGTGATCTGTCTCCCACAATACAAAGTCCTTGTTAATGACCTAATTCCCAGTCCCGTCAATGAGAATGAGAATTCCAGGTGATTCCTTAGTCCTTTGAAGTAGTAGAAGCCACTTTCATATGTGTGCTTTCAGACTCTTCTGCTTTGAAATGACAAAGCTCTGTGGAGTAAGAACACCAAGGATAATTAACTGGCTCCCAAGTGGTTTGGAGAAAGGGTAGGCTCCCATTAGAAAATTAATGGGGATCCCCAGGATTCAGTCGTGCTCTGATGTCCGTACCAGTTGTCAGCACCGGCTCTCTGCATGGAGATATTTTCAGGCAGTCTTTCATCCTAAGGTCCCTGGACTGAGTCAGTGGATAGCTCATGGGTTGTAATGTCTTGGAATCTGATGTACGGTTAAAGAAATCCATGCCAAAGATAACTGCAGATCTTGAGGCTATTTTGTTTTTCTGCAGTTTTCCCTTCCTTGCTTGCATTTGTTTGGTTCAAGGGCAAAATATAATAGGAAGAAAACCAACCCAGAATTGATTGGTAGTGTCCTTTAGACAATGACAATGGCAATTGATTAGCTGGTTGTTTGGGAGGTGAGTTCGGTGCTTCAACAGTCCTTGCTGGATGGGCTCCAACAAAGACGGGCCTCATTCCAAAATCCAGGCCTTTACTGCTACAAACTTACTGAAACAGAAAAGTCATCCTGGAAAAGAATCACTCTTTTCTCCTTAGATTATTAATAAAAGTTGATTATAGTTTCTTGAACCTAAATTTAACTTTTGATAGCACAAAGGAAGACAACAGCTCTTTCTAAATTACTCATCATGTTGTTTAACAAGAGTGAGCCCCATACAATGTAATGACTCCCGAAACTCCATTAGCCTATTGTGAAATATATAATTACAGACTATTATGAAAATAAGGAATCTTTATTACACATATGTATCTGACAGCCTGCAATTAGTTTAGTCTTTCTAATTAACATATGTTTTACTTAATGGTGAGTGATTATGGATTATCGTTTAATTATGGATAATTTCATATACGCATCTGTCTTTTTTTCTGAATCTTAGGAATAAAAGTACGCATTTAGCAAAAGCAAGAAAAATGTGCTTTTGTGTTTTGTTTTTGACCAGTAGCAGGAACATTATTATCAAATAAGTAGTAATAAAATAGCTTTCCTTTGAGGAAATTGTTGAATATTTTTACCATATATGTCTTGCTATCATAGTTATGAATGCTGCTGTTCTTTTATGAGTTATTCATGAGTGATTTTTCACATAAAAGAATCAATAGTATGGAGAACTGTAGAAGCTGTTGTGAGTTGCATTAATTGAATATCATTTTTTCCAAAGTAGTCCTTCTAAATACTTGAATTTCATCAGTGTCCCTAATTAGAAGAATATATTTGTATAATCAGCTTATAGAACCAATTTTACTTTATAATGTACTGATACTTGACCATCCTTGACTAGTTTTTTTGTTGCTGTGGTTTTCATGTGATGGCTGATGAACTCACAAAATTTCTACCTGCTGGCTTTGCTGTACAGCTTCTAGATATATTTCTGTGTTTAGGAGAAGTTTCTGTACAGAGAAAACGCAGAACATATACAAATGCAGCCTTTCCTGAAGACCCCAGATGAAACAGTCATCTCAGCTGCCAGCCCTTTAAAGTGCTCACTGCTACTCTTTCAATAACAATGAATGTAATTAATGAAATAGCATTTCTAAAAGAAGAACATATTACATGAAGTGTGTAACCAAACAAAAGACATTTAGTAATTCTTGTAGCATGTATTTTAGCATTTACTGTTCTGTTTGCATTTTTACAGAGTGCATTGCTTTTTAAAGAAAACAAATCCACCTTAACAAATATAAGCACAGAGCTAGTCATTCACTTAGAGCTGCATCGATGTTAACTGAAAGTAGAAATAACCTAAGACAGATTTTAAAGGAAAAATAGCTGGACAAGGTGATATATACCTATAATCTCAACACTCTTGAGTGATTGTAAGTTTGAACTCATTAAGTCTGGGTAGCTTAGTGAGACCCTGGCTCAAAATAAAAGAAAAAAATTTTTTAGAAGGCTGGGGATGCAGCTGAATTTAAAGTTCCTGGGTTCAATCCCCAGTGTTACAGGAGGGAAGATGTGGGTTAAAATGATCTCTTATGTCTGTGGTTTAAATATAAGGGGTTCTACAGAAAATAACTGAATTGCTTTGTTATATGCATTCATGAAACCTAAGCTAGAATGTTGGAAGTGTGGGGTATCACTGTTATCCTTGAATTGCTTATAGTAGGCAGAGCAGAACTCCTGTATATCCACCGGTTCTGCACATACAGACACAGCTATCAATGGATGGAAACCATTTTTAAGAAGTTGAATGTGTGTACTGAATATGCCCAGAGCCCTTTCCTATCATGATGATCTAAATATGGGCATACAATTATTTACATAGCGTCTCACATGGAGCTAGGTACTATAAGCAGCACAGAGATTATTTAAGATACACAAGAGGATAGGCATAGATTGTATGCCAGTGTTCACCATTTTCTATGAGGGACTTGAACAGGTACTATAAGCAGCACAGAGATTATTTAAGATACACAAGAGGATAGGCATAGATTGTATGCCAGTGTTCACCATTTTCTATGAGGGACTTGAACAGTTTTAAATTTTAGCAGCCAGGAAAGGTCCTGGAGCCAAATTCTTACAGATGCAGAGGAACAACTACATCAAAGTGGCTTAAAGAGACTTTGAAGATAAGACTAAGAATCTTGAAAGAAAGACATCATCCTGGATTATGAGGGTTGGTCCAGCAAAATTGCAAGGGTCTTTGTTAGTGGAAGAGTCAGGAAGAACCAAGTCAGAGAGGGTGTGACTATAGAGAACTGTCAGGGACATAAAGTCAGTGGGCAGGGACCAGAGTGTCAGAACATGCTGGAAATGTGAGCAGGAAGATCGGCGCTAAGGCCTCCTTATTGAGATCCATGCCAGAGCTCTCTCTCTCTCTCTCTCTCTCTCTCTCTCTCTCTCTCTCTCTCTCTCTCTCTCTCTCTCTCTCTCTCTCTCTCTCTCTCCCTTTCTCTCTCTGTCTTTTCTTCTATGTCAGACTTTTAACACTTTAACGTGTGTAACTTTTTCTTCTTGGTAATATAAAACCATCAGATGAAATCTCAAGGGCCTTTGCAAATAGATGAAAGCCAATAACAAATAATAAATCGGTACTTAAGCATCCCTGATTTTGACAACATACTACAACAGGAAACTAAAACACTTATTAGCCACATATTAACCACAACTTCTATAGCATGACAATTACTACTAGTGACTGCAAAACCAGCTGGTAGGGGCCTGGCAGGATGGCTCAGTGGTCTACAGCGCCTGCTTAGGAAAGCTTAGGCGGCTGCAGGGACCACGGTTTGATCCCTGGCACCACATGCTGAGCCAGCCCTGCCCTCAGGGCAGGCTGAACCGGCCATAAAAATAAATAAACAAACAAACAAAAGTTCTGAAACAAGAAAAAAAAAAACAGCTGGTATTTATTAACCTCTTATTACACTACTCCTGCATGATTCTTCAAACAGGTATCTAACTTAAATCTTACAACGTGTATGAGATTGGTAGGATTGTGTGCTCCACTTTAGTGATGTAAAAACTGAGGCTTAAGTTCAATTTCAAGTAAGCAGGTAGTGTGTTATCATGCCGGAAGTCAAGCCTTAATCACTTCCTTCTCCTCCACTTTCCATGTCCTTTCTGTCTGGTGAATATGGGTTAAACCGAATTTCCTTACACTCCATTTCTGATTGAGCTTAATATCTCTAGAAGTTTGGTAAAACATGATAGATATAATTTAATCTTTACAAGTAAGTATCTTATAGTACTTCAAGATTATAATTGTTTAAAATGTGGGAGAAAAATCTCATGGACTGGATTGACTCTAGAATATAGTTGAGTCATAAGATTCTTCAAAGAACTCATTTTTTTTTTTTTTCTGGTCCCAGATGAATGAAACAAAATGTGTCATGTAAGTTTCATATTATTAGATTTTTATCCACTATGCAAGGCTGATCTTATTTTGTGATGGCAAAGGATTATTGTTTTTCATTCTCATTTTACTCTTTTTCTTCACATTTAATATCTTATTAATTTAAGTATATAATATGTAATATAATTTATTTATCTGAGAATAATGAGGACAGTAATCTTACAATATCTTGGAGAGTCAGTATTTCTAGTGAATGTCAACAAGATTTTTCTTTTACTTAATGCTGCCTTTCTCATACAATTTACATTTTAATCATTTCAGTTTGTCATTTTGTCTTTTGAATCTGATTAATCAAGTCTACATGCTTTTCCTAAATAGCTTGCATTTTCCTTTGGTTTATATTGGGTATAATTTTGAACTGAACTTATTTTTCTTAGGTTCATTTCTTGTTTTTCTACACTTTTTAATATGTTAATCTCATTCAGTTCCTCCTTTTCATTTAGATAATATCTGGTGATGAAAGCTGTGCTATATAATTGTACACAAGGTACAACTGAGTGCATTTAAATAATTGATCTTTGCTGCACAAAGCAGGGCTTTGTTTTTGTTTCTTTTGAACTAGAGATTGAACTTAGTGCCTTTGTACTGAGCTGCGTCTTCAACCCTTTCAGTTTTTAGTTTAGACAGGGTCTTCCTAAATCAATAAATTGACCAGGCTTTGTTTCCCTTGCAATCACAGGATAGCCTTCAGCATCATGGAGTGTGGAGCACTGTATCTGGCCACAAGGAGGCGTTCTGAAGCTTACCCATCTTCACTAAATTCTTCTCAGATTTTTAGGAGGTTATTCATTCCAAGTTACTAAATTTCATAGAAAGAGACAATAAACTCAACAACAATACAACCAAATACCAACATTACTTCTTAGAATATAGAAAAATGCTGATCATTATATGCCAGTATTATATACCATATAATTGTTATTACCCCTAGTGCAAATACAGGCAGGAACAACAAAACCTACAGTTTCCTAATGTTGATCGTGTTTCCAAGGCTAACAGGTACACAGAGAGATTAAACAATATGTACATGATTTCTGCGTCAGCCTTCTACCATCACTTACAAAGTAGAGCACCAAGTGAAACAAAACACAGACTTGCATATGTCTGATATGCTGAGGTGCAATTTCTTTGTGGACCTGGAGCTCCAGTCTGTTGACTAATTGGTCATCTTCTCAGCATGATCCCTTACCAGCAATATCAGCATCTCCTCAGAACTTATTAAGAAAGCACAGATCATCAGCTCTTTTTCAGACTTCCTGGATCCTGATGTTCTGGGGAGGAGGCCCAATAAATCATCTCTTGACAGTCCCTGCAGATGACCCTGAAGCCCACTGAAGTTTGAGACTCAGTGGGTTCCATCCAGGGAGATCCAGGTGGAGTCCTTTGACAAGGACGAGAGTCTAGTTTAAGAAACTGTCACATGCTTCCTTTCTTGTAGACTGTTCCCCAACTGTTATCCTCCTTTCCATTATTCTTTAGAGCTGGGATGGCCTTATAAGACAGTCTGAAAGAAATCAAGGGAGTATAAGTAAATAATACAATACTAAGTAGCCAGAAATAATAGGCAGAATTTCATTTATTTCTTTTCATATTGAGAACTCTATTCTCTATTGGCCTGAAGGCTCCCCTAAAACTGGGCTCACTGGTGAAATGATAGGGTCATATGGCCATTGATGAACTTGTGCTAAACGTCAGTGAAAGAACTTTGAAAATGCTACCGAGTAATTGAGGCTTTCACGGGTAAGAGGTCCCACCCCTGACAAAATGATCAGCTTTGAGTGACCAGCCAAAGAAGGACACAATCACCCTTATGGTTAGCAGTTTGTCATCCGGGTGCTTTTGGGACTCTCCTTGCAGGCTGTCATACACAACCACAGCACACTCACTGAAGCCCGAGGCCAGACACTCCGTGGCTGTCATGACTAAAGCTTTGAAACTGAATAATGCATGCCACGGTGGCATCTCTTGGAGATGGACTCTTTATTTTATTAACCTATTCAAATGCTTTTATTCTGTTCCTTAAGAAGTACTCTGGTTTGGAAAATTGCAATTTGATGACAATTCAAATATTTACAATGAAATGTTACACTCAGCACATACAATAAATTCCACACTTCAAATTTAAATAGAGGCAGACAACATTCATTAATAGAAGGTTTGCTTCTAACTGGCATCTCTAAATAAATATTAAATGGGTATTTTCAAATGCCAGTGAAATGGTAGTCAATTTTGAACTTTCCAGAGATGTCTATATGTTTTCATCTGTCCTTGTTCAAGCTTCCTGTTCTCCTTGAAAATGAGAGAAAAAAATAACATTTAACAGTCTTTCTGGTGTAGCCCCTACCTATGGCCGAGGAGAAAATGACTCCTCACTCCATAGCCAAGTAGATTTGGAGGCACCACCTTAAAACTTCCAAGGACTAGCTGGGTGTGGTGGCTCACGCCTGTAATCCCAGCACTCGGGAGGCTGAGGCAGGAGGATTGGTGCAAGTTCGAGACCAGCCTGGGCTACAAAAGTGAGCTCAGGACCAGCCTCAACTGCATAGCAAGACCCTGTCTCAAAAAGACAAAAAAAAAAAAAAAAAA